>PVKA01051144.1:0-12342 GCA_004027165.1 Ctenomys sociabilis
TAATTCACTGATAAGAGATATCTGCTAAAATAATATCTGTAAATATAATATCATGTATGCACCTTGTACAATACCAAAACGTTATGAAAACAGTTTGCAATGTATTAATTCATCGAATGTGTATGGTTAAGGTGTCTTGAAACTGTCTGATTGACATTTGTATTTTAATAAAATAAAAATAAATGAAAAAAAAAAGAAAGTGAAAAAAAAAAAACAAAACAATAGACCAAGAATCAGGTCTCAGAACCTGACTGCTTTGTCTTGGACTTCATGTTCCTCTCTGAAATTCTCAGTGCTTCCTCCAACTGCATGGATAAACTACAATATAATCCAGGCACCAAAAATGAATGACTTGTGTTCCTAAGGGAAGCAAGGTGCTTTTTCCAGAAAGGATAATGTATAAAAGTACATGGGTACTTATAAACCTACCTTGAAAACATCTTATAATGCACGCTGTTTCCAAGGTTGTAACAGGCCCAGAGCTTGCTTTCTCTGTCACTGTCTTACATATATACAGAAACACAGATAACACTGCCTCCCTATATTCCCTTACTGTCCCCTATTAATTTATTGAATCAGAAGAATTTGATCACAATTCAAAAATATCTAACAATGATGAATGGAGCAAGGAGGGAGAAGTATAAGAATTAGGACCATAAGTATCTCGACATCAGCCCTCAAGTGGTAAAGGAACTATGGCCATTACTTTAGCTAGTTATAGTTCTGTATAAATCACAAGCATATACTGAGCAAGTAAACATTTTAATTACTTGTGTAGCACATGCTTGGGTAATGGAGATTTAATGCTGTATTTTAATACCATCCAACAGTGAGTTTTAACTATTATTGTGTAGGAATAGCAGACAAACTGGGAATGAAAGCCTTATACAGATGTGCTGGGACATTCCTGCAATCTTGGGACTCTGGAAACCAGAAAGATCTCAAACTTATGAAGGAACGATTGAGTTGAGGAGAAAGACAGTAGCAGGAGTTGGTGAAAGAAGACAGTTTAGATAGCCGTAGTGTAGATTTATGCTGGCCTATGGAAAGGAGAAGGTAGTGCTGAATTTGTCTGAGAAAGTTTGAGGAAAATCTCAAACTTAGCCTGGGCAACTTTGGAACGCATTAAGATCATGTCTCATAATAAAAAATAAGAAAAGCAGAAGTGACATAGCTTAGTACCATAGTCTTGGTTTAAATTCCTACTGCTGAAAAGAAGACTTAGAAATGGATATTTTCTCCTTTCCACCACCTTTTTTTCTTCCTCTTTTATCCCATATCTTCTCTCACTAAAAGGTCAGTCTTAACAGCTTTATGTAGGTAAAATCCAGTAGTTATAGGCTATGGTGGAAAGATAAAGAAGATAATCACATCCCAGGCAGTGTGAAGACATTCACATAGGGAGGAGGTTGTTGTCTACATGAAAAGTTGGTTATGTGCTGCAGGATTGGCCAAAAAGAAAAAAAAATACATACATATCTATATACATATAGATGTATGTATGTATGTATATATATATATGTGTGTGTGTGTGTATAAAATGAGTTTTTAACTTTATTTTAACATTATTATTTTAATAAAAAATATTACTAAAACAAAAAATTAAACTAATACCAAATTTCACTAAACAAAAAGTATGAGTTTCACAGTGTTTGCTGTATTGCATAGTGTTATCTTCAAACTAGTTGTTCATATTACCAGATATATGCATGTAAAATTAGAAGAAGAAATAAAAAGAACTATATAAGAATTTAAGAAGAGCAAAATGTAAAATGATTGAACAAAGGAGACAAAACAAATTCAGCACCACCTTTTCCTTTCCATAGGCCAGCATAAATCTACACTACAGATATCCAAACTATCCTCTTCCCCCAACTCCCTCTCCTGTCTTTCTCCTCAACGCAATAATTCCTTCCTTTTAAACAGGTTCATTCCCTTTTCCCAGGGAATGAACCTGTTTCTATTGAACCCTTCAGATTTTAGTTTCTTTTTCAGGTTTTCACATGAAGGAGAAAAAACAATGATTGCACATGTGTGTCTGATTTATTTCATATAGGGGTATGATCTCTAGCTGCAACCATTTACTGATAAAAGAAATTTTTCCTTTTTATAGCTGAAAAATACTCCACTGTGTAAAGGTACCACATCTTCTTTACCCACTCCTCATTTGATGGGAATTCGGGTTGCTTTCAAGATTTAGCTATGACAAATTGTGCTGCTATAAACATGGGTGCACATACATTTCTGTGATATGATATTTTCAGTTCTTCTGGAAAAATACCCAAGAGAGGAATAGCTTGGTTGAATGGAACCTCCAATTCTAGCTTTTTGAGGATTCTCCACACTGATTTCCAAAGTGGTTGGGCCAGACTGCACTCCCACCAATAGTGGAGAAGTGTTCCTTTTTCCCTATAGTACCTCCAGCATTGAGTATTGGCTGACTTCTTGATAATAGCCATTCTATCTTGGGGAGATGAAATCTCAGTTCTATTTTAATTTGCATTTCTCAAATGACCAATGATGTTGCATGTTTTTTCATATATTTACTTGCCATTTTTATTTCTTCACTTAAGAAGTGTCTATGAATCTCAGATGACAATTTTCAGTTGGCTCTTTAAATTTGGGGACTCTGATTTTTTTAAAATTTGTTATATATTCTAGATAATAGGCCTTTGTCAGAAAGACAGTCAGCTATAATTCTTTCCCCATTCATGGGTTTTCTTTTTTTATTATAACAAAAAAGTGATCTAAAGGGATAATATAAAAATCATCCACGAAAAGTTCAGAGACTCAGTTACTATCCCATTTATGCATGGATGAATGCATGGATGGGTGGAGATGAAATAGATATAAATAAGTGTGTATCTTTATGTGCTTATGTGTGTGATAGTGTGTGCACATATCCATATTTATTACCTAGATGTTATATACTGTTGACAGCTTTAACAGCAAACACGTTTCCCAGATATTCTTCAAAATGTGATTCTTTTTGAGAAAGCATCAAGGGTTCTTGGTATTAGATGATGGTAAGTCTTGGGCAGAGAATTAGGATAAGCCTAGACACTTTATTTTGCTAGAAAGTAAGAAAAATTTTCTGATTTTATAAAATGGATTTCTGTTTGGTTAATTCATTTTAGTTATAGAGGACAATGTCCTCTTCTTAATAAGAAAAGTCCTTAATAGATATGGGTGATGGTCTATCAGGTCAGCAACTTATTCTTAAACAGTTTGAGGGAAAGACAATTCCTTTGCACCATACTTCTAAAGTGATTTTAAAAATCACTAAATGCTTTATTATTATTGAAGATAAATCTATATGTATCAGAGCTAAATGTATGTTGAAAGAAAGCCAATATTTTCTCCACTTTTGGAATAACTGAGACCCTAATGAGATTTGCTTTACAATATAATATCATTTCCAAAAGAAAGGTGTTTCCTAAGTCTTTCCCCCAACCTTGCTTGCACCACTTGTCATTTGTGGTGTCTAAAGACAATGATATGCAGTATAACAACTATTGTTCGATTCCTATCATCTTGTTGTTGAAATTCTGTGTCATTTTAGTGCTTTTTAATGGTTTTATTCTCTTTAAAATAACCAGAAAGTAAAACCAAAAGTGACAACAAATGAAAATTGAAAATAGTAAATTCTGCAAAAACTTGATGTCACCAGCTCTGTTTGGGGTATATTTTTACTAGTGCTAAAATTTGACAGTAACTTTTTAATTCTCTTCTACCATACACCCAGCCAACAAGTCCTTTCAAATATTCTTCCTAATGTGTCTCTGAATCTTTCTGCTTCTTTCTACCTTTCTTTGTTTCTCCGCACTGAAAGCGTGTATGATGTCACATCAATATTTGCTTTTGCAGTGTCATCCTAACTACTCTTCCACTGTGCATTCTTGCCTACTACTAATTTGTTCCCCATGGGTACCTGGAGGTCTCCTAATGTCTGGATTACTTAGGATGAAAGTATACAGACATAGCATAAATACATAACTTTTAGCAGTGTTTTTAGTATGGCACTCATTTGCCTTTCATCTTCATTGGTCTCTAGCTACACAGGCTTCAAGAGCTACCTGAACACAAAGTCATGGTACTTTTGAACTTTGCCAGATCTTCATAAAAACTGTTCTGCCTGTTTAGAAAAAGCTCTACTGGAGTTGTTTGTTGTACTATGTCTGTGTATTTTATGGACCAGTGTTTAAATGTCATTTTCAGTGAAGCCTTATCCAATCTCTGTTTATAATTTGTCATATAATTCCCCAGAGGCATGAGTTGGAACCAAGATATTTACTCCCATATTTACTTTACCATTAATCTTACAGGCATAACTAAAATAAGTTGAATGAATCTTTAAAACAATAAATTCATCGGACATGGTGGCACACTCCTGTAAACCCAGCTCTCTGGAGACTTACGCAGGAGGATTTCCATGAGTTCCAGACAAGCCTGGGCTACATAGAGTTCAGAACTAACCTGTACTATATAATGGGGCCCTGTTTCAAAAAAAAAAAACAGCAACAAAAAAGAATAAATTCAAGAGGCAAATATGGCCTTTTTCTTCTTTCCCATAGACTACCACATAACTTCAGTGCTATGTGTGTATGTCATGCTATGGCTCTGGGTCATTTCTCCTGGATCAATTGGGACCAAAAGAAAGACATCTCCATCTCCATTGTTTATTCCTCTACAACTATCCAAGAAAGAGTTGGTTGGCAAGGAGAGGAAAAGGGAGAGATCCACAATCTCAGTGCAGTGTTAGGCAGTGAAAGATGAGGTGTGCAGAAAATAGGAGCAATACCTAACACGGACTGTTACATGCAGTGCAGATGTGCCAGAGTGTGTGCACTTACTAGAAAGTACACATCTGAGGATTTGTTCCATAATATGAAAGTATTTTGGAGAAATAGGAATAGTTCTCATGATAAAGACATAAAAAGCAACACTGCTTGAGTTATAAATAGCAATATGACTTCATGTGAAAAAAAATCAGTTGCATTTCATGCTGGTGTTTCATAACCAGAAGTGCTGACTTACTCTAATCCCTTACATTTACAGTTGCTAAACTAGGAACTTCTCTCATGTTCTGATCATAAATGGACTGTGATTTCTAGTTACTACTTTTCAAAATTGGGTGTTTTTGAGACTTTTTTCTTTATTTTAAAGAGAAAACATACAATAAAATTTCAAAATAAAATAACAAGAGGGTAACAATGGTCAGTACATTACATATTGTTATCTTTAAATTTTTTACTCAGATTAAAAGACATGAGCATTTAATCATTCGAAAAATGTTAGGACAAACTTTCTATTCTATAAACTAAGAGAAATGAGTAGACTAGCAACCTTAGCTCTACCTTAAGTTTACCTTCCAGCAGATTGAATGCTTCTCTTTCAATATTTGATCCTTTGATTTACCATTGGTTAAGATATTTTTCCCCAATTTGTAGATCACCATTTCACTCTGTTGATGATTTCATTTGATGTGCAGAAACTTCTCAATAGGAGGAGGTCCAAGTTGTTCATTATTTGAAGTATTTCCCATGTAGTTTGGCTTTTGTTCATAAACTCTCTAAGGTTTCTACTTACTTTCTTTACCAAATGATTTAGTGTTTGAGTTTTAATAGTTAAATCGCAAATCCATTTTGACTGTGGTTTTGTGCATACTAGGCTTGGATCTAGTTTTAGCTTTTAGCATGTAGAAAGTCAGTTTTTAAAGCACCATTTGTTAAAGAGGTTATCTTTCTTCCAGTGAACATGTTTGTTCCTTTTATCAAAGATAAGGTGGCTGAGTGTGTTTATAATTGTGTGTGCATTCTCTAATCAGTTGCATTGATCCTCAGGTCTATCTTTTTTTTTTTTTTTTTTTTTTTTTACAATACCATGCTGTATTGTATCACAGTAGTTTTGTTGTGTAATTTCAACTCAGGGATTAAAATGCACTCCTGCCTTGCCTTTGTTGGCTAGGATTGCCCTTACTATTCTATTTCTCTTCTGGTTCCAAATGAATTTTAGGAAGGTTTTCTCTAGATCTGTCAGGTATCCTGGTAGTGTTTTGATAAGGATTACATTAAATCTGTCTAGTTACTTTGGGAGTATGGCTATTTTCACCATGTTGCTTCCTTCTATCCAGGAATAAGAAATATCTTTCTATTTGTTGAAATCCCCTTTGGTCTCTTTTTTTTCATGTTATTGTAATTTTCATTATAGGATCTTTTGCTTCATTTGATTACTTCCTAATATGTCATTTTTATGGTTGCTGCTATGAAACATATTGTTTCTCTAATTTCTCTCTGAGTGACATTGTTTTCTGTATAGAGGAATACTGTTGGTTTTTGGGTATTGACTTTGTAACCTGCTGTGCTACCAAATTTGTTTATCAATTATACAAGTTTCTTGGTTGAGTTTTTTGGGTCTTCCATTTAGAAGGTCATGCCATCTGTGAATAATGATAATTTAACTTCGTCTTTTCTAATTCATATTTATTTTATTTGTTTCTCTTGTCTAATGGTTCTGACTAATGTTTCCAGAGGTATATTGAATAGGAGTGATAGAGGGCATCCTTGTCTTGAACCTGATTGTAGAGTAAAAGCTTTGCTTTTCTCCATGTAGAATGATGTTGGGTGTTGGTTTGTCATAGGTGACTTTTATCCTATTGAGGTATGGGTCCTCTACTCCAGTTTTCTGTAGTTTTTTTTTTTTTTCATGAGTGAGTATTCAAAGTTCTCAAATCATTTTTATGCATCTATTGATATGATCATGCAGTTTTGGTTTCTGTCTCTGTTGATGTGGTATATTATATTTATAAATCAGTGTATGCTGGACCATCCTTGCACGGTTGTGATGAATCTACCTGGTCATAATCTTCCGATGTTTTGCTGCATGGCATTTGCTAGTATTTTATTGTTGGTCTTTGCATTTAAATTCATTAAGGAGTTTTGTCAGTAGTTTCATCAGGGATTGTAATGTCCAGTATTGCCTTTGTTTCTTTTCTGATTGGGTCTTTTTCAGGTTTTGGTATCAGAATAATACTTCCCTACAGAAATGAATTAGGGAGTATTACTTCCTTTTCAGTTCCATTGAAGAGTTTCAGAAGAGTTGGCATTAAATCTTTTTTAAATTTCTTGCAGAAGTCAACAGTGGTTCCATCAGGAGCTGAGCTTTTCTTTGTTAGTAAGTTTCTTTTTATTATATTTTCAATTTCTTTGGCTAATATTGGATTATTAAAAATTTTTATATATTCTTGATTCAGTTTTGGTAATTTGTACTGATCTAGGAATTTGTCCATTTCTTCTTTGTAGAGAAACATTTTAATTCTGGAGAGAAAGATTTTACAAGCAGCTATTGATGATATTCTGAATTTCCACAGGATCCATAGTAAAATCATCTTTTTCATTCTTCATTCTTGGAATTTGAGGGTTTTTCACTCTTTTTGATGAGATTAACTATGTGTTTGTCAATTTTATTTCATATTTCAAAATACAAGTTTTTTTTTAATTCTATTTTATTCTGGAAAATAAAAACAAAGGCAAGAGCAAAAATTTGAAAACAAAGATAGAAATAGGGTGACATACACCAATATATATGTTACAGATTTTCAGACCAAAAGTAGATGATTAACAATGGTGGATGCATTATCTATTTTTATTATCAAATCCATTGCTCAGATTAACAGATATATTTATGTAAGACTGCGCATATAATTAAATTTTACCTGTTGATTTCAAGAAACCTTAACTTTTTGTTCTTGTCTTTTTCTTCCTAATCTTTTAAAAAATATTTAAAAGACACCATATTTGGGTAATAAATAAAAAAAGACACAAGAAAAAAAGTTACAGGACTGTTCTGCTACAAGGCTGTATATGGTTAGATTTCTAAACTTCTGTGTAATAATATGTGTATATTACTATTTTTAAAATTTTTTCATCATTCTCTAAGGACTTAAAGTTCAACACATCAACACTTGATGGAAAATATCTGTTCCATGTTATGCTTAAGATGACTGATATTTAGATGGATAGGGTAATCCGAAGTGCATATGTTGCAGGATAATAATCAGCTTCTTTTCTGGAGGGTTAACACTCTAAGTTTGCATATCAAAAACTGGAGAAATGGAAGCGCTGCAAAGTCAGCCAACATTTTGGCCCTAGTCATTCAAAGTCAATGAAGACTCAGAACATAGGAGAACCTGTAGTGTAACATACATCATGTAACTCAGTTGTGCCCCAAATTTTCTGATCAAGGAGATTATGGAGCCACAGAGGAATGTGATCAATGATCTAGTGTGTGCCTAAAGAGAGTCACATGAAGAGAAAACTTTCTCAGGCTTCCACAGAGAGCAAATTGGTCAAGCAATGGCCGTGACTCATCCACAAGGCTGACACTGACAAGGGATCTGCAAAGTGCTGTACAAGGTTACAGGATAAATCCTGAGGGGATTTGACTGACCTTGTCAGATATAAAAGTTACATCCCTTGTTATATAGGTCTTGCTTTATCTTGGTCTTAACCATCCAGCAGAAAAGTATAAAAACAAGTTATATAAAGTACATCTATATTAATATGCTGAGCTGTAAAAGGCTCTAGGCAACAACTTCTGTGGATAACCCGCTACTATTGTGGACTGTGTTGGAATGTTTTGCTGAATTCAAGTACCTATAATAATTGAATGCCAATAGAATATCATCTCTGACAGGACTAAAGAAAAAAGAGGATACAAAGGAGGGACCATTCTGTATTTGTATATACAGAATAGTTAGGATAAATATACAGCTACTTTCATATAATTCTATGAGAAGAAAGACTTGCACTAATAGTGTTTGGACAAGATATCCTGTTTGCTTCTTATACTTGGAAAATAAAAACAAGTGGATAATCACTAGGAAGATAACAATGTCAAAAGTATTAATTAGTGAAACTGTCCTAATTTGATTTGAAATTGTCTCCTTGCTATTTGTTCCTCAATAAAATTATGAAAAAATAAAATAAAAGAGATCATAGTAATAATTGATATGACAAATGAAACAGTACAGCTATAGAAAACCAAGCTTTCTGGTATTCAAGCATAGTTTTTGTATTACACATTGCTTTCTCTATGTAGTTTCTTAGATTGCAGATATCAGCCTACAAAGTTTGTCAAGGTGAAAATTCTACATATTAACTGCTATTTTCAAGCAAATTGATGGAAATTTTTAGCACAATCACTTCAGTCATCCTGTATATATACTTCATGTTTTCTCCCTGCCTTTTTTAACCTATCTTTTCTCCCTTCTCTCATCTTTGTTATTTATCCTTAAGTTCCATTTTAGTATATCAGTTATTCCTTTCAGATTTTATTTCTTCTCTTGAGTTCTTACACTTGGGAGACAATATCATATTTATACATGTGAGTGTGATTTATTTCAATCATGAGTATAGCCTCTAGTTGCATCCACTTAACCACGAAGCCTTCAAGTTTGTCTTTCTTTATAGCTGAGTAATACAGGATTGCATAAAAATACCAAATCTTTTCCATCAACTTCTTGGGTGATGAGAATTTTTGTTGCTTTCAAGATATGGTTATGACAAATTGTGATGCTGTGAGTATGGGTGCACATATATCATTGTGATACAGTGTTTTGAACTCATTAGGAAAAATACTAGAAGTGGAATGGCTGGATTGAATGGGATTCCTAGTCCTAGATTTTGAGGAGTCTCCACACTAATTTCCATAGTGGCTGTACTAGTGTATATTCCCAGCAGCAGTGGAGAAGGGTTCCGATCCCTCTGCAGCCTCTCCAGCATTTATTATTAGTTGATTTCTTTATGATAGCTATTATTTCTGGGATGAGATGAGTACTGTTTTACTTTGCATTTCTCAAATGGCCAGTGATATGGAGAACTTTTCAGGTATTTATTTGCCTCTTGTATTCTGCTGAGTAGTGCGTATCTATCTCAGATGCCTATTTTTGTTTTGGATCACCATTTCTTAAAGGGTATAACATTATTCTAGTGATAGACCTGGGTCTAGTTTTACTTTTCAACACGTGGAGGGTCTGTTTTTCCACCACCATTTCTTAAAAGGTATAACATTCTTCTAGTGAAAGAAAGATGCTTGGCTGCTTTGTTGAAGATAAGATGGTTGAGTGAGTTTGTGGTTGTACTGGTAACTTATAATTCGTTCCATTGGTCCTCATTTTTTTTTTTGTCAATAGCATGCTGAGTATCACAGTAGTTTTGTCAGGGACTTCTATGCCCAATATTGCCTTTCCTATTCTAGGTCTTTTCTGGTTCCTAATAAATTTTGGGAATGCTTTTTCTAGATCTGTGAGGCATGATGGTGATATTTGATAAGGATTGTATTAAATTTGTACAACAACTTTATGTTATTATATTGGCCTTATATTGTTCTTGAATTATGGCCATTTTCACAATGTTAGTTCTTCCTATCCAAGAACAAGGAATATTTTCCAATTTTTTCAAATCCTCATCAATCTCTTTCTTCAGAGTACTGTTATTTTCATTGTATAGATCTTGTACTTCCTTAGATTAATTCCTACATATTTCATTTTTTGGATGCTATTGTGAAGGATATTGTTTCTACAGTTTCCCTCTCAGCATGTTTGTTGTCTGTGTAGAGGAATTCTATTGCCTTTTGGGTATTGACTTCATAACCTGTTATGCTACTAAATTTGTTTATTAATTCTAGGACCTTCTTGGTGGAGTTTTTTTGGTCTTCCAAATAGATTATCATGTCATCTACAGATGACATGATAACTTCCTCTTCACCTGTTGTTATTCCTTTTATTTCTCTCTCTTGTCTAATGGCTCTAGCTTATGCCTCCAGAACTATATTGAATAGTAGTGGTGATAGAAGATATCCTTGTACCTGATTTCAGAGTAAAACATTTTAGGGTTTTCCAATTTAGAATTACGTTGGTTGTTGGACTGTCATAAATGGTTTCTTTAAGTTTGAGGTCATCTATTCCATTTTTATGCAGGGCTCTAATCACAAATGAGTGTTGGAATTTGTCAAAAGCCTTTTCTGCAACAATTGAGATGATCATGTGGTTTTTGGTTTTTAATCTATTGATATAGTGCATATGATGACACTATATAGTGCATATGTTGAACCTTCCTTACATCCGTGGGGTGAATTCTTCCTGGTCATAATGTATAATCTTGATGATTTGCTGCATTCCATTTGCTGCTATTTTATCAAAGATTTGTTCATGAAGGAGATTGGCCTGTAGTTATTCTTTCCCTGATTTTGGTATGAATATAATACTTGCATTTAGGAATGATTTTTTGTGAGCATTGCTTCCTTTTCAATTTCATTAGAGAGTTCGAGCAGTATTGTAATTAAGCTTTCTTTAAATATATGTAGAGGGCAGGCTAGACTACTCAGTGGTCTAAAGTGCTTCTTTATGGAAGCTAAGACATGTACATGGGTCTGCATTTCAAACCCTGGCATCACATGACATACCAGCCCTGTTCTAAGGCAGACTGAGTCACACTAAATAAATAAAAGCATGAATGAATGAATGAATAAATAAATAAATAAATAAATTTCTTGTAGAATTTACCTGGTAATAAATCAAGACCTGCACTTTTCTTTGTCAGCAAATTTTTTATTTTTTATTACACTTTCCATTTCATTGGCTTATGTTGGGTTATTCAGAGTTTTTATATATTTTTCAGATTTTTTTTTCTTTGCCGGTTTTTTTTCATTTATTTTTATTTTATTACAATACAAATGTCAATCAGACAGTTTCAAAACACCTTAACCATACACAGTCAATGAATTAATACATTGCAAACTGTTTTCATAACGTTTTGGTATTGTACAAGGTGCATACATGATATTATATTTACAGGTTTTTTTATAGCTGAATTATATCAAAAATTCAATGATTATTTACCTAGTGGATGACCATAGCACTAAAAGCCAACATAATATCCTGTCCAACCACCATTAGTGCAGATCTTGCCTCTCATACAATTATGTAGAAGCACAGCGTTATCTATCCCAACTGTACTGTCTATACACACACATCATGATTTTTTCTTTCTAAAACCCTTCCTTTGTCTACACCTGTCAAAAGTGGGCACTCCATTGACATTCAACTACCTTAGGTGCTTGAACTCGACACCACAATCCAACAAAGTCCAGCATTCTGCAACCATAGGGAGTTATTCAAAGAAATTGTCGACCATATCCATTTACAGCTCAGCTTAATATTATGGGCTCACGATGTATGCTTCATTTTTATACTTTTATACTTTTCTGCTGGATGGTTAAGACCTAGGTAGATCAAAACTTATATACCAACACATGAACTTTATATTTCCTATGTGGTCATTG
>PVKA01051145.1:0-12342 GCA_004027165.1 Ctenomys sociabilis
AAAGAAAAAAACAATTGATCAAGAGGATAAATAAATAAATATATTAGACAAATGAAGACAAATATTAGCCATTAATTAACATAATGACTTTTTAAAAACTTATATGTGTCTAAAATAGCTTAAGTTTAACATTTACCATTCAAAATCAGTGAGGACTCAGGACATAAGAGAGCTTGTACTGTAACATCCTATAACTCAGTGCCCAAAATCTTCTGATCAGGAAGATTATGGGGCCACAGAGAAAAGTGATTAATGATGTAGAGTGTGATTAATGATGGAGAGAAAACAGTCTCTCAGGCTTTCACAGTGCACAAATTGGTCAAGCATTGGCCATGACTCACCCACATGGCTGACAATGGCAAAAGATCTACAAACTTCTGTACAGAGTTTCAGGGTAAATCCTGAGGAGATCTTACTGACATTAACTGATACAAAAGTTACATTTTTTGTTATATGGGTTTGGTTTTATCTTGGTAAAACCAAGATATCTTGGTAAAACTGTTGAATTTAACCATTCAACAAAAAAGTATAAAAATGAGGTATAAAGAGTAAAGCCATATTAATATGCTGAGCTGTAAAAGTCTCAAGTCAACAACTTCTGACATTGTTAGTCATGTGGATAACCCACTACTCTTATAGACTACTGGACTATACTGGATTATTTTGCTGAACTCATGCACCTCAATATATGAATGGCAATAGAATACCCAACTCTGAAGGACTGTTTTGTAAAATAGAATATATATATATATATATATGTATATATATATATATACATATATATATATATATATACATATATATATATATGTATATATATAGTTAACATAGATATATAACTACTTTCTCTTAGCTCAATGAGAAGAAAGTTTTGAATTAATAATGTTTAGACAAGATATCATGTTGGCATCTTGTACTACTATAAAGACAACAATATGCAATGTATTAATTTTTGTAACTCTCCTACTAACCTCTAACCTCTTTTGAAACTGTCTCATTGCCACTTCTTTCTCAATAAAATTAACATAAAAATAAATTTTAATATTTAATACAATAGTATAATCAGTGAAGGCTGTGGAAAACCATGACACATCTTTTAATTCAGAATTGTCTTGGAAAAGTATATATTCTTTCTAAATCTTTGAGATTTGCTCAAAATGTTTTTTTTTCCTTCAGATGAATCTGTGGAAAACATTCTTCTAATGTCTAAATTGTACCAAACATTCAACTTTTAAATATGGATTTAAATATTTAAAACTCTCAAAAGGTAGCTGGAGAAAGTTCTTGGTAAAACTGAATGACAAGGGGCCAGGGAGATGGCTCAATAGGATAAGCACTTCCCTGGCAAGCACAAGGGCCTGAGTTCAATCCCCAGTTCAGAAAAAAAAAAAAAAAAACTAATCAAAAGAAAAAAAAACAAAAAAAAATGAATGACACACTTTATTGTGGAAGATGTTTTAATCAGAAAAATATTAAACACAATTGTTTGATTTATACTATATATACACATATACATTATATATTTAAATACACTATATATATATATATATATTTCAGACATCAGTCTAAAGACTTCATTTCAGACTCTCATATGGAAAGATATCAAATGTCATTACATCAAGGAAAATATGCCCCAAAACTACAAATTTGAACTTTACATAATCAGACATGAAGGCGAGGATTTCAAGACACTTGAGCTGAACCTCAGAACTTGTGAACCTTTTATCATTTAGAAGAGAGTCATTACTGTTTCCACTCCTGACAGAAGTGAATTTTGATAAGGGAGAATTTTCAAAAGCATGAGAAGCATCATTTAAAGCTTGTGTGTCACATTACAATTCAGACTAGACTTCTAAGAAGCCCCTCCACTAAGAAAAACTGTCCCCACCAAGTAGTTCTTCCCAGTAGCTCATACTAACTGAGCAGAGTACACAAGTAGGACATAGATTAAACAAAGCAATGTAGATAACATAGAGACCTCTTCCACCCAGCCGCCTGCTGTACAGCCAGAGAGAGCTTTCCTCAGATACTGAACTGTGGCTTTGGAAACTTTTGACAGCCTCAAATGAGATGAGAGGATTTCCCTAAAGGTTTCTCAGTTGTTTACAGTTTGGAATGTTAAAAAACCAGAAAGTCAAGCAAAACCAAAAGTCAGAGATCCAAAAAGCTGAAAACCACACTGACAATTTGAAAGATATTTACCAAAGTTCTGACAAAGTATGAGAAGCAAAAACAAAATAAAAAAAATTCTCATCAAAAGAACCACCAAGTAATTGAGAGGTTACCTAAATACCAGAAGTATAAGTATCAAATGGGATTATATATGGGTATTGACAGGTGTGCTGGTGCATACTTCTAATCCCAGTACTCAGGAGGCTGAGACAGGAGATCCACTGTGAGCTTGAGACCAGCTTGGGTTACAAAGATTAAGGTCAGCCTGAATTTCAGAGTGAGAGCCAGTCTCCAACAGCAATAAAAATAACTATATGGCTGTAACACATATGTTAAAGGATTTAGTGAATAGAAAGAACAACATTTGCAAAATTAGTGTTTTAGAAGAGAGATGATGACAATAAAAATATAAATGCTTACATTAAAAAATACAACACAAAAGAATTCATGTAATGGATTCATCTACATACATCAGAGACAAATATCAATGAACTAGAAGACAAGTCAATATATTATCCAAATATGAAATCTAAGGAAGAAAACACAGAGTAATAAAATAAATAAACATCTGAAATATATGGGACAAAATCAGTGAGCTTTTATGTATTATACGAAATAATTAGACCTTTCAGATGGAATGAAAATATGCTTGAAAACATATGCCCAGGAAATCTCTGAACTGATGAAATTCATCAATGCTCTGCTGACAAATTTCGACACCCCTAAGCAAGAACAGAGTGGATCACATCTAAATACAGCCAGGTACATAGACATATTTATTAACATTTTACAACTTAAACTTTGTATCATATTAGAACCATGACATTTTGTCCCTGGGCACCGCCCCCCCAAGACTCGTGCACATCTCTTTATACAAAAGGCATTTTAGTCCATCTCTAAGAGTTGCCAAAGTCCTAACAGTTTCAGCATTGCTGAAAAGACCAAGTCCAAGTCTTCTTCCAGATCAAGGCAAACGCTTAGCTGTGAGAGTCTGTACAAATGAAAATTTAAAGACATCCAACATTCAGTGGCACAAGAAAAGCATTACCACTCCAAAAGATACAAGCAGCAGGACACAAAGCATTGGGACCAAGGCAAGCACAAAATCCAAAAAGGCAAACATTAAGTCCTGTAATTCCACCAGATTTGAAACATCTGCATCAACCTGCAATGAGTTGTGAGCTCCAAAAGATTTACATGGCTCCACCCCTATGGCACTTCTGCTGGAATCTCCTGGGGCTTTTCCATGCAGCTGGCTTTGCTCTCTCCTTGAAGATTTTCTCAGGCAATCCATGTTCCTGGATTTTCAAAACTTTTGGAGTTTCCATTGAATAGGCTTTTCACTCACAGCTTTACACACTGCCCTCTCAGAGGCACATTGCCTGTCCTCCATGGCCTTCTGAAATCTAGAAAGAAGTGGTCTTAACCTCAGAACTCCTGCACTTTACATGTCCTAAAATCAATGCCATGCAGATGATGTCAAGGTCTGCTGCCATTGGAGTAGTAGCCAAGCTTTCTTCCTCTTGGCTATTGGGGTCGAGTACCTGAATAATTGAGCACTCTGATCCTGATTCTGAGGAACAAATTCTCTATGCCACCACCATTCTAGAACTTGGTATGGCCGCTGCCTCCATTCTGAAGCACGAGATTCTGAGGCATTTTCCTCAAAGCAAAGCCTCTCACCCTGGTGATTCTGAAGGTACAGAGTGAGGACCTGCCTCCTCTTGTGAGGAGGGGGATATCTTTTCTATTTTCCTGTTCTTCCTGGGAAATTGATATCTCAGATCTATATTTGTAGTCCACAGCCTTCCTAGCACTTCCTTTCTGACCAAACTCACAATATTTTAAATCATCCTGCTGGGATTTTTGCCTTTGACTCTCAACACAACTATCTAACCACTGCCACCAGTAACCATGCCACGGTCTCACCATTTGACTGCCTTTATATTTGTTTTGCAAGATTAACTGGTCTACCACCCTTAATATCAGTCTCAAAGTCTGTGTACAGGAACAAAATGTAGACAAACTTTCTGCCTTGCCATAACACAAATAATATGTGGTCCAACAACCAGTACGGTCCCTCTTCCCAGCAGAAACGTTCCTAGCATGGTCTTTACAGGCAGGCTTTCTATCAGCATACTGGTCTGAGCTCTGACCAGAATCTCCCATACAGAAGAGCAAAAGGAATTCTGCAGTATACTAGAAAGCGACATCTCCAAACCCTTCCTATCTCTTCTCATAAGCCATTCCCAAAAGCTAATGGACGATATGGCCAGGTAGTTACAGCAATGACCCCACTTCTCTGGCACCAAATTCTGTCTCAGTTAATTTATTGAATGCTGGGACAAACTATCTGACACCCAATTTAAGGAACAAAATCTTTACTTAGCTGAGAGTTTATGAAGATTTCAATCTATTCTCAGATGACTCCCAGGAAGAATGGCACATGGCAGAGAGCAGCAATTCGTGGCAGGAGAAAACAGTGAAGAGCCAAGGGAAGGGCAGCATGGATTCTACTCAGCCTCTCTCCCCTGCTGATATTGTAAACAAGCCACCTTGTGGCTGGGGATGTAAAATTCTTACAATGTGCATGCCCTCCTCTTGCACAGGATGAGGATGTTTACAAACTAAGAATCCTTGCTCTCCCCCGAGCCACTTAAACTTCTACATTTCCCATGTTGACACAATTTATCAACCAGTGCACCACCCTTTGGCAGAAAGAAATAGAAATTCTTTGCAGTGCATACAGAATCATCACTAAAGGAGACCATACTCTGGATTTGAGTTTAATACTCCAAAAACTTAAACCATACAAATTATGTTCCTTGACCAAATACTGTTAAATTGGAAATAGTGGTCAGCCTAACTGGACCTGGAAGTTGTCTTTGCAGAAATGTTCTTAGTTTTATTTTATACTAGTGGGGATTGAACATGTGCTTTTACAGATGCTAGACAGGTGTTCTATCTCTAACCCTGTGGAAATGGTTTTGAGTAAAAATTTATTTAACGTACTATTAAACTAAATTCAATAAGTTGTGTTTTCTCAGAGTTGTCTACTTTCTCTGTCCAATGACTATCTTTTTCACTTATCTTTTTATTTATTTATTCATTTATTTTTGCACTCCTGGGTATAGAACTTGGGATGCTACACTTACCAGGCAGGTGCTTATGACACTGAGCTTTCTCCCCTGCCCACTATCCTTTTAGTATGTGAAGTATTTGTATCAGACGAACAGATTTTCTCAATTTTCAATATTGCCTGCAAATTAAAAAAAATACTTTTAAATAATGAGTAATTTAAAACTCATAGGGAAAAATTTAAATATTTCAAATTTTTTAAGTAAAAAAATTTAGGATATAGCTAACATAGTACCTACGATGTTTCATATACAAAGAACATATTAGAAAAGAAAATGCCAAACCAATTAAGTATACAACTGGAACGGTAGAAAAAGTTCGAAAATTGAGAGAGGCTTGGTTTGGGACCGGACAGCAGAACTCACATAGAGAGGCTCAGCTTGGGACCTGGTGGGTGAAGTCCTTGCAGAACAGCTCATTCAGAGACCCAGCTGACTAAAGCAGTAGCAGAATATCTCGCCAGCGGGGCACACTGAGTTCACTACCACAGACTGCAGCTGGAAGGAGCAGGGATAGCAGCCAGACCCAAGCTAGGCCCAGCTGATTGAGTTAGTAGATCTCGACCTGGGTATCTGAGGCACACTGCTAGGCCAAGTGAGGCCCAGACCTAGACCAGACCTATGGGAGCATCCTCTGGAGACAGAGGTGACAACAGAGAGGGCAAAATCTTGGGACACAACAAAACCAGAATCTGTGACACAGAGAGATACTTAAAGAACACACTCTTTAAAGACAGGCTTTCATTGCAGTGATACAGCCATCTACTATCAAACTTTCACAAAAATGTATCCCAGAAATCAAAATAAAGTCTGCTCTCTGAAATATAAAACGACCAATAGAAGGAGCAAAATCAAATGTCAGGCCCCAAATCCACCCAGAAAAAATGCAGGAGACAGTACCATAGAAGAAATTGGAAGAAACGCACCTGAAATCCCCAAAATAATAACATCTGAAATAAAGAAACAACTACAGAAGGGTATAAAGGAATTCAGATAAGAAAGAGTAGCATCTGAAATAAGGAAACAATTGCAGAAGAATTCAGAATTCATCAGATCAAAAGTAATCTCCCAAGTAAAAAAAGTAATGACAACTACAGTGAAAGAATTACTAAGCACTTCTAAAGAAGATACTGATTTGAAAAACAGAGAGAATAGAAAATTTATGGAAACTTTGAATGAACGATAAAGAAAAGAAATAGAACATATGAAGCAGATTTAAAGAGATTCAGAAAAGAACAGGAGGGGCAAAGAGCTCAGCATTTTAAAGCACTTGCAGAGGCCAGGCTTTAATTCCCAGGCCTACCTGCAGGCCCTGAGCCAAGGGCATGCTGAGATTATGATTAAGACTGGGCATGATGGCACTGGCCTGTAATCCCAGGACTTGTGAGGCTATAAACAAGAGAATCACTATGAGTCTAATGTAGTAGTAAGACACTGAAAAACCTGTGGACCTTTTCCTAAAATACAGAAAAAAAAAGAGATATTCAGAAAATTAAGAACTGAACTAAAAGTTGGCAAACCACCTAAATGAAAGTGATGATAGAATTTCAGACATTGAAGACAACATTGCAGGAGTGAAACAGTAAGGAAAGATCTCTTAATAACAAGTAGGGTCCAGGAAATAATAATTCAGCAGCTGCAAGATGAAACAAAGATGAACAACATAAAATTAATAGGCATCAATGAGAAAGAGTCAACACAAATGATATAAAAAGAACATGGGCAGAAGTAATAGCAGAATATATTCCCCAATACAGGAAAAACAATCTGACCTCAGGTAACCGAGGCTTATATAACTGCAAATAATAGCAACCCAATTAAAACCAGGCAGATAATCAAGTCCCAGATATTCAGCACAAGAACAACATATTAAAATCAGCTAGAGAAAAGAAACAGATCACATTTAAAGAGAAAACCCCTCAGAATAACAGCAGTTTTCTCCTCACAAATGATCAGTCAAGAAGAGCATGGAGTAAACTGTTTCAAATCTTTCAAAAAAAATCAAAATTCCAATCCAGACTGATATACCCTCTAAACTCTCTTTCAAGTTTGATGAAGAAGTGAAATATTTCCATGACAAAGAACTAAAGAAATTCAAGATGACCACATGAACCTTACAAAGAGTGCTAAAAAACATTCCAGAAAGGGATCAAATTAGCCGCAATTCCAAAAATGACAACAGAAAGAACTAATAAAATAGGGTAAACCATTAAACACAGGAGAAATGTAGGTAACCAACAGCAGGAAAAGAACATGAAAACATAAATCAGTACATACCAGTTACAGCCATCAATGTAAATGGACTCAATTACCAATTAAAAGAAATAAATTGGCAGAATGAATTAAGAAACAAAAACCAGCAATATGCTATATACAAGAAAAACACTTGTCCCATAAAGAAATTCATAGAATGAAATTCAAACGATGGAAAACTATACTATACTAGGAACTCAGAAAAAAGCACGAGTAACAATCTGATTCACAGAGAACCTGAACTTCAAACCAAGAATGATCAAAGAAAATAAATAAGGTCACTATAGGAGTTATGATAGGATTGGGGAAAAATTGGAGAGGAAGAGATAATAGTCATAAATATGCATGCACTAGATATGGGAGCACCTAGCTATATAAAATAAATTTAAATGGACCAGAAAATTCTTACATCCAATATCACAGTCTTAACAGGATACATTAGCACTCTCTTATCTCAGAAAGATAGGTCAAGCAGACAAAACAGTAACAGAGATAGCAAAACTGAACCAGACCTCAGAACAAATGGACTTAGTGGATATAGAGAGTATTACACCCAACCACATCTGAATACATATTCTTTTCAGCAGCACATGAGACATTTTCTAAAATAGACCACCTACTGGTTCATAGGTCATGCTTAAGTATATTCAAGAAAGTAGAAATTATCCCATGCATATTATCTGACCAGAGTGGAAAGAAACTGCAAATGAATGACAAAAGAAACCACAAAAACCTCATAAAAATAAGGAAATTACATAACAACCTTCTCAGCAACCAACAGATTACAGATGAAATTAAACAATATCTGCAATACAATCAAAATTCAAGTACAATTGCTTGGAATTTTGGTGTTACAATGAAAACAGTTCTCAGAGAGAAATTAGTTTTAACTTACATATTAGAAGAACAGAATGAGAACAAATACACTTCAAGGTTCTAGAAAAAGAAAGGCAAACAAAACCCAAGGCCCTAAGATGGGAGGAAATTATAAAAATTAAAACAGAAATTAACACAATTGAGACAAAGAAAATACAACAAAATATCAATGAATCTAAAATCGAGTTCCATGAAAGGTCAAATAAAATTGATAAACCCCTAGCTAGCCTCAGCAAAAACACCTTAAATTCAAGCAATAAGGAATGAAAATGGAGAAATTACTATAGAACCTGCAGAAATTCAGAAGATCATCAGTAGATACTTTGAAAATATCTACTTTCACAGGATCGAAGACAAAGAAGAAATCGACAAACCACTAGACAGGCATAAATGAACAAAACTGAATCAAGATGATACAAATCTCTGAATAACCCAATATCAGCCAATGAAATTGAAAAAGTAATAAAAACTTACCAACAAAGAAAAGTCCAGGTGTGGATAGATTCACAGCTTATTTCTACAAGAAATTTAACGAAGATTTAACCCAATTCTCCTCATACTCTTCAATAAAATTGAAAAAACTCAATACTTCCAAAATCATTTCTGGATGCAAGTATTATTTTGATACAAAAATTTGAGAGAGAGCCCGACAAAAAAAGGAAGTTACAGGCCAATCTCCTTCATGAACATAGATGCAAAAATCTTAAAAGAAAATTCTTGCAAATAGAATCAGAATATTTTATCAAGAATATTATACACCAGGACAAGGTATGATTCATCCCAGGTATACACGGATGGTTCAATATATGCAACTCTATAAATGTAATACACTATATAAATAGAGCCAAAAACCAAAAACCATATGATCATTTGAATTGAAGCAGAAAAGGCTTCCAGTACTCATTCACAATCAAAGCCCTACAGAAAGCTGGAATAGATATCCTCTATCTCAATCTGAAAAAGGCCATCTATGACAGTTCAACAGCCAACATAATTCTTTATCGGGAAAAAAATATTTTAGTCTTAAATCAGGTATAGTACAAGTATATCTTGTATCATTATTCCTATTCAACATAGTTCTGGAATCATTAGCTAGAGCAATGATACAGAGAGAGAAATAAAGAGAATATGAATAGCTGAAGAAGAGGTTCAACTACCATTATTTGCAGATAACATGATATTCTATTTGGAAGACCCAAAACACTCCACCAAGAAGCTCCTAGAATTAATAAACAAATTCTGTAACATAGTAGGTTATAAAGCTAAAACCCAAAAATCAATAGCATTCCTCTACACTGAGAGAGAATTTAGAGAAACAATGCCTGCACAGTAGCATTGCCCAAAATGAAACACGTTGGAATTAATCTAATGAAGTAAAAGCTCTATACAACGAAAATTACAGTGTTCTGAAAAAAGTGATTAAAACTTCAGAAAATAGAAAGATATTTCTTGCTCCTGGATAGGAAGACTGAACATAGTGAAAATGGTCATACTCCGAAAATTGTTATGCAGATTTAATTCAATCCCTGTCAACATACCATAAACATACATCATAGAACTAGAGAAATCATTTTGAAAATTTATTTGGAACCAGAAAAGACCTAGAATAGAAAAGGCAAGCCTGGGCAGCAAGGCAAACCAGAAGGCATTATGATCCCTGAGTTGAAATTATACTGTAAAGCTACTGTGCTAAAATCATCATAGCATTGTCAAAAAAAAAAAAAAAAAAAAAAACGGACCTGAGGATCAATGGAAAAAATTGGAAAATGTAGATCCTACTACAAACACACTCGTCTACCTCACATTTGACAAAGGGTCCGAACATGTTCCCTGCAAGAAAGAGCCTCTTTAACAAATGTTGGTGTAAATCTGACTCTCCACATGCCTAAATGTAAAACTAGACCCAGATGTATCACAGTGCACTAAAGGCAAAATGTATTAAATACCTAAATGTTAAAACAGATACACCAAATCTTCTAGAAAAGAAAGTAGGTGGAAATCTTGAAGACATATGGGTAGACACACAGGTCATGAACAACAATCAAACTGCACGGAAAATGCTTCAAAGAATCAACAACTGCAACCTCCTCTTATTGGGAAGTTTTTGCACATCAAAAGAAATCATCAATAGAGTGAGTAGACAACCAAAAAATTGGGAAACAAATCTTAACCAATAATCACTCAGGTGAAGGTCTTCTTTCTAGAACATAAAAAACTAAAAAAAAGAGGGCCCCAATATTTAAGGACCCAACCCAAAAATAGGCATCTGAGAAAAACACACACTTTTCAAAGGTAGAGACAAAAGAAGCAAATAAATACCTGAAAAAATGTTCTTCATCACTGGCTATTTGAGAAATGCAAATTAAAATTACATTGAGATACAATCTCACCCCAGAAAGGATCACTATCATAAGGAAATCAAATAATAGAAAATGCTGGAGAGTTTGTGCATAAAAAGGAACCCTTCTCCACTGTTGGTGGGAATGTAGAGTAGTGAAAACACTATGGAAATCAGTGTGGAGACTCCTCACAAATTAGGATTAGAAATCCCATTTAATCCAGCTATTCCTCTTCAGGGTATTTTCCCAAAATAACTGAAAACAACATAACACAGTGATATATGTGCACCCATGTTTGTAGCAGCATAATTTGTCATAGTCAAATCTTGGAAACAACCTGAATGCCCACCACCTGAGGAATGGATGAAAAACATGTGGCATTTTTATACAATGGAGTATTACTCAGCTATGAAGAATGACAAACTCAGGCCTGGCAAGATAGCTCAGTGGACTAAGCTCCTACTTTGGCAAGTGCAGGGCCTGGGTTCAATCCCCCATGTGCTGTACTAGCCTCGTCCATGGGGTACACTGAGACGGTGATTGAGACTACACATGGTGGTATGTGCCTATAATCCCAGGACTTGGAAGGATGAAAACCAGAGGATTACTATGAGTCTTATCTGTGTAGTGAGACCCTGTAGACCCTGTACTAAATACATTTAAAAATAATAAAATATATACATTGAAATCAGAAAAAGATATAATTTCATACCAATAAAACAGACTAAAGTTAAGAATAACACAGCAAATGCTTATGAGAATGTAAGGAGAAGTGGGAACTGCTATTGCTGATGAGAGTGAAAACAACTAGAATCATCTTAGAGAACTGTTAAGCATCATTTCTTATCAAATACAGGTATCAATTCTTTCAGACAGGTACCTAACATAGAGAAATAAGTGCTCAAATAACACTTTTGCACAATACCCCCAAACTAAAATTAACCCAAATCCTAGAAAGAGGAGAATGGATGTACAGTCTATGTACCATAGTCTATTTAGTGGGACACTACTCAGCAATAAAAATGACCTACCATTGAAAATAAGTTCTATTTGCAAATATAGCATGGCTATGCCAAACTTGAATAAATTTTATAACCATTTACTTGATGAAATCAGAAGCTAAAGAATATATACAGTGTGATTTCAGCTGTATAACACCCTCAAATAAGCAAAGATAACCAACAGCATCAGAAATCAGGCAATATTTCCTTTGTTGGAGGAAGTTTCCTCTGAAATGTTCCCAGTAAGTATGCTGGCTAACACAAAATCCACCCTTTTGCAAACCTAATATTCAGGTATATCAGCTTGTTTAAGACTTCCTTTTTTTTTTTTTTTTTTTTTTAACGGGTTCAGCAAGCCTTTATCAAGTGGGATGCAAGCCTCTACATGCGTCCGCTATCCGCGGCTCCTATCGTGCAAGCATGGCGGATTTTCTGATACAAGAAGCTATATAGGTTCCATATACCAATCATGATTATACACGTGGCCGATTACTATTGGTAGATCTTACAGCAATGGCGGGCTTATTCCAAATAAGGGAGAGGTTGGTACAGCAACAAGAACCA
>PVKA01051146.1:0-12342 GCA_004027165.1 Ctenomys sociabilis
TTTTTTTTTTTTTTTTTTTTTTTTTTTTTTTTTTTTTTTTTTTTTTTTTTTTTTTTTTTTTTTTTTTTTTTTTTTTTTTTTTTTTTTTTTTTTTTTTTTTTTTTTTTTTTTTTTTTTTTTTTTTTTTTTTTTTTTTTTTTGCCCCATCTGTTCAGTATTTTTAACTGTTTTTTTGGATTGACTAAATATATTTTATCATGCAACTTTTACTTTCACTTGCCTGGAAATTTCATTATTTTTACTATTTGAAGGCTACCCTAGAAATTACAATATGCCTGCTGAATTTATTCAATCTAAAATTAATCTAGACCTTTACCCTTATCTGTGACAATGAAAAGGTGTAAGGACATTTTAATTATTTTATCTCCATGCCAGCTTATTTATACTTCATATTTTAATCTTTTGTTATTGCCTCTTAATTTAATTAGACATTATTATTACTTTTTTGTACAGCTCATGAGAGGGTAGAGGCTTCTCAGGAACTTTCCGGTATTCTCTTTTCCCTCTATTCTTTGCTTCATCCCTGAGCAGTCTTACATGTAGTCCTCTGGGGCTGGGGCTGCAGGTGGAGACTGGTGTAGATCTGGTCACCTGGCCTGGGGAGCTCCAGTCTGCCTGTCTTGGTGAGCCGGATCCTAGCTCTCCCCTAGGGCTGCAGAGCCAGAAGTCAGGCCTAGCATCTGCAGCAGCAGCAAGTAAATTCAGGACATTGTGGTTTCCACGCTTTATGTTGTGCTCACTTCCCAGTCTTAGGCTTTCATCCAAAAGCTAATTAGCATGGGCATTCTCCTCTGTCTTTCAAACTCTTCAAACTAATGAGCAGTTTATGATGTTGATGTTTGTTTATTATATAAACTTATATAAAGTTGCCTTGAGAGATGAATCCAGATAATTCACCGTTCTTGAATCTGAAACCTCAACAAACATTACATTTGGTTTCAAATTGTACAAGACAAAAAGGACTGGGTAGATTTCACTTAATAATAAAAATAGTAATTCACTAAAAATGATTATTGATCATTTACATTATGTCAGATAGGGTCATAAATATTTCACATATACTTATA
Source organism: Ctenomys sociabilis (assembly GCA_004027165.1). NCBI lineage: Eukaryota > Metazoa > Chordata > Mammalia > Rodentia > Ctenomyidae > Ctenomys > Ctenomys sociabilis. The sequence continues at coordinate 1,068 of PVKA01051146.1, forward strand.
ATTTAGTACACTGCCTGGTATGTAGACTGTATTCAGTATTATTTATTATACCTACTTAGAGAATATAGTTATTATAATTATATTCACTTCTGGCTTAAAACATTTTTTAAATTCTGTTTCTGCACTCCAGCAGCATGAAATATTTGCCAAGAAACTATTCTCCCAGCATTCCCTATATTATTTATTAGACTACTGTTTTAGTTACTCTTCTCTCATTGCTGAGACAAATACCCGACATCCAAAATGAAGGAAGGAAAGGTTTATTCAGCTCACAGTTACTGGAGGCTTCAGTCCATATTCAGCTGGCTCCAAGGCAGAGGGACACATGGCAGAGAGCAGCAGTTCATGGCAGTGGAATAACAACAATGCAACAAAGAGCAATGGCTACAGAAAGTCTGTCTCTCTGTCACTTATATTATGTGCAGGCTGTCTGCCCCAGGCTAGAGGAAGTACTCACACCCATAATCCCAGCAGTACTATGATCCATAATCCCAGCCTTGGATCACACATAATCCCAGTGGATCATGAGTTAATCACAAACTCTAGAAGTCCCCACCCATGACTACATGAGACTGTGGGGGGACAACTAGATACAAACTCTAACAACTACTTAGATCATTAAAATATGCTATAGTGTTGTAATTTATTTGTTTAATGTAGTGTCTCTTGAATAAGAAGTTTTGTTCCTATAAGTGTTTAAAGTGTGATATGAAGGCGTGTTAACCTTAAGTTGTACCACAACCATACAAAGCCTCCTCAAAAAGGGAAGATTCCTCTCTAATCCTTGGTTTTCTATCTTCACTCTGTGCAAACCAAATAAACTTTATCACTGCTTTAGAATTTGCAGTTTCTAGTTTTCATTTCTTCCATAAATTCTTGCAGACATTTTAAAACTACATTATAACAGGCACAATGAAGATCACATAAAAAAAAACCCCACTATTGACCTCAATTGTTTGTTTAAGCTAAATCACAGTGTCATTTTTAACAGAACTTAAATAGTTTAAGTCCAGGTGCCAAGAACCAATTATCTACAGTGAGAAAAAACCAAATGATTTGATGCAGAATGAATCATGCGGAGAGCTTTAAAAATCTCAGCAGGCAAATTGGCTTAGATAAGATGAAATATTGCTGCTTGATTGGAGATGAAGCCACCAACTTAAGGTGGCTGTTTTTAGACTGAGGAAGATATAAATCAAATAATGTCTGTGCCAAAGTCCTCAAATTTTAGTGTGATACAGGGATTCTGTGTACTTTTCCACATTGTTAGAGATTAATATAAAAAATTAAATTCATCAACAATAGATATTTCTTCTAAATTTACATCTCCAATAGCCCAATAAATGGAGTGCTTTCATCGATCCTTTGTTTTCATTCACTTTTTGGGTTAGCATACCATAAGCACATATATTATGCTTTTGAAATATGTATTGCTTGTTAGAATGATACACTTTTTAGAAGTTGGTGAAAATAACGACTATCTCCTTTGCGATTTTCATAACTATATAGGAACTGATCCATCCACACACATTTGTGTAGATAACTAGCAGGTTCATAGCTGCCTGTGAAGTTCAGTTGCACCAATGGGGTACTTGAATCTGAAGTTGAAAACCTTTCCATACATCTATTCTGAGAAAGCCTAGGGGCCTTGTGCTTTGATTCCAGGACCTAGGATAGTGAAGTGATAGGTCTTTTAAAACTTATTTACTTGAGATAGATAAATCAAAATGTTGATGGTAGTCATTAGTCTATTTATCTTGGAAGCTGGTCCAACCAAGTTCTCAACCTTACCCAGTCTGTGACATGTCTGAAAATTCAGCAGGATCCACTAGCATTTATTTTTCTCTGCCCTAATTCAAATGTCAACATCCCCTTTAATAAACATATCAAGTTCTTCCTTTCTACTGTTTTGGGAGTTGAACCATTTCTCCTTCACACCAGCATTCTAGTTGAAATCTAGGTGACAAACGTAGTCAACTATGATGTGACACTTGAGGGCCTATTTACAGAGGAAATAGACAATCACAGTGAAATAAAACACTTGTCTCAGTATATTCCTTAGAAGTGCTCAAGATAGCTATAGGTGGTTCAGATGGCACTAGATTTTCTAATGAATATATAATACTGGAGACAATTTTATTATTTTAGTCAAAATTTATTTCTGTGTTTGCTCATTACTGATTTTTCAGCAAAGAATAATTTTGTTTTGTTTTGTTTTTTTCTGATTCCTGAAATCTATGCCATGTGTTCATGAGAGATACATTTCTGTGTTTAAGTCCTACTTCTATGTGAAAATCTTAGTCACTTTCTTGCGGCTCAGGCACAATACCAGACACACACAATTTAAAGACGGAGAAGTTTCTTTTGACTCACATCTCAGTCCATAATCACCTGGCTCCAAGGCATGGTTGACAGAGAGGAAGGGTCTCACAGGAAAACGACTCATCTCATGGCAGCCGGGACAGAGAGCAAAAGGAGGAGCTGGGAGGGGAGACAAGCGCTTTCAGGTCCTCGCCCAGGGACCGCATCTTCCCACACGGCCCGCCTCCAAGCAGCACTCAGCCGTGCAGTATTGGCCCAGGATTCTGTCACTCTCCAAAGCCCTGTCCCGCCCCTAGAGCACATGGGAGCAGTGGGGCTCATTCTTGATGTAAACCATAACACTGTGGAAAGCTCGACAGCCCTGTGCTGCTGTAGCTGCGATTCTACTGTGGAGTCATGGATATTTTACCCTGATGTCTTGCCAAGGCGTGACAGTCCATGGTGGTGCTGCTCTCAGGCATGTGGCTGGCTGCGCTGGCCCCTGGAGTCCTGGAGGATTTGCTGATGTGACATCCGCGACACTTGGTTTCAGGGGATCGAGATGAATATGCACTCAGTGTAATTTGAGTCAAGAACATTTACAATGAGAAAAGGATGTAAACCTCCTTTACCATTTTTCTTTAAGTAAGTAGAAGATTGAGCTGGCTACTGGGTTTTTGCCACTTTTTTTTTTAAAGAACAGCCAAATTCTATCACCCAGGAGATATTTTTTCATATAAATGGCATTTTCCCACTCTTTATTCTTAGTATTTTCAAAGTGGTTGTAGCTTGTGGCCAGCCTCCACAATTTTCAGAGTAGAAAAGTTCTGAATTCACAAATGAAAATCACAAAAGCAAATCATCTCTAATTATCTGTAGCTTTCATTTTGCAATAATGGAGCTAATCCTTCTCTCCATGTTGTTAATATTTAATGATTCAAGATTTCCTAAGGAGGTCCAGGTTTCCTTAAGGTCATAGACTTTAGCTGGGATTTAATTAAATTGAATTTCCTCTGATCATAAAAAATGGCTGAATCAAACATGTGCTTTGAAGTTGAGCAGATCTGGATTTAACTTCTACACTGCTAGGAGACACGGAGCAAATTGCGTGACCCTTCAACTCAGTTTCTTCCTTCATCTGTGAAAACCCTCTGGCAAGGTTTCTGAGAGGACCAGGTGAAGCATGCATAGGGACTGTCACGCCCAGTGCCTGCGCAGGTGGTGTTCTGTGAGGGCTGTCACCATAGGAAGACTAGAATCTCATGATCAAACTGGAGTTGAGATCAGCAGATGAGTCTGGGTCAGTAAAATCCTTGAGCTTAGAACCCAGAGATTCTTGGAATGCTTTTAGTGCCCAACTGCATGTTATTTGGACCTGAAGAAGACTAATCTCAGTGCAACTGAAGCCATTTTTGTATCTGAGAAAGACTAAGGGACAAGAAAAGAATTTCTTCATTATCAAGCAAGATCTTCATTTCATTACTGTTTTCCACTTGTGGTGCTTGCTCGTGATGCTTCGTAAGGAGTAAAGAAAGAGAATTTCTTGACTCTCCCTACAATCTTGTTAGAGTTTAGTAGCAAGTGAATTGAACCCAAAGGAATGATTAATCTCATTGCCAATTAATATTTTCCAAGCACCCTGTGGTTTGATTTACACATAAAAAGTAAATTGGAGTCATCATTAAGATAACTCCAATCAAAAAGCTTCTTCAGCTCAATTAAGATAGCATTTTTGTGCCTGTGATTAATCTAGCGTGGGAGGATGAAACGAAGGTGACTTCACACCTCCACTAATTCAATCTATTTCTTTGTAACACTGTTTCAGTTACTTTAAAAATCTTGGAAAGCATTAAAGCTTCATTAATGACGTTTGCATAGTTCCACACACATGCACACACGCTCACATCTGCAGGCTGATATTCAGGACAGGAGAGAACAATTCACAAAATCACAATTTGGGGTCCTATCTATAGATGGGATGTCAGAGCAATTCATATTTATTCATAGTCACTAAAAGTAGATGTTAGATTAATTGAGCTTTTCTCAATCTTGCTTTTAAAGTAAAATTCAAATTAAACAACTCTTCAGACACTGACTTTGGTCACCACAGCAATGAGAACTGGTGATATATTGTAATTATTCAGATAACAAAAGCTTTGTAAGATAAAGTACAGCTTAATGGTTTAAAAAAGACTTCATTAAAAAATAAAAAAAAAATTTCATTCAGTTTTTTTTTTAACTACAAAATAAAAATAAGGAGTTTTGTTATTCTTTTTTTTTTTTTTTTTTTGGTGGTACCAGAGATTGAACTAAGGACCTTCCACTTTCCAGGCAAGCCGTTATTCCACTGAGTTATCTTCCCAGCCTCAAGAAGCTTAGCTATTCTTAGTGAAATTATAGGAAGATATTTCCCATCTCTGCTTTTTCGATGAGCATTCATTTTACAGTTAGTAAATGTGCTGTCATTTATTTTAAATGTGTGTGTGTGTGTGTGTGTGTGTGTATACCTCCCTATTAGAAATTAGTGGGTTCTTTGTCAGCTTTATGACTCAAAATCTTTCTCTAGGGCCTAGAAGCTGTTTCATAGGAATGCAGCCATGGGAGGAGCTATTATCCCTACCTCCTGGATTCCAGAGAATAGGAACCTAACTGTAGTAGGCGCCTTCCTTCAGTTTGCAAAAACATCTTTGTCATAAAGATATAAGAAATTTATTTTGTCTTTTACAGTCAAATGCTCTATCCACTTTTTTTTTTTTTTTTTTTACATAAAACCAACAAACTAACCCAGATGGTCACTCCTGTTACCAGGTGAAGTTAGTACGAACTATGAATGACAAATGATGCTGTCAGTAAAGGCTAGTTACTGTTCCTCTCCCTTGCCTTATGAAAGGGAGGTGTTTCCATCTTTATGGATTGTTGCTCTTTCAGTGGAATCACTATAATTAGCATCACTTTTCAGTTTAATGCTCTCAATTATAGTATTTTCTCCCTCTGTCATCTTGTGCAAAGGATTTTGGTTTTGGATAAGACTTTTCCTTTTAATCCTATTTCTCGAATAATTTAACAAATATGTCTCAGGTAATTACTGTTGATGGGCACACCTTTAGATTTAGATCTTGGTTGAAAACTAAGAGACAAAATCTTTGCCATCGTGAAGCTTAGAGTTTAAAGCTGTGGTGACCAAAGTCAGTGTCTGAAGAGTTGTTTAATTTGAATTTTACTTTAAAAGCAAGATTGAGAAAAGCTCAATTAATCTAACATCTACTTTTAGTGACTATGAATAAATATGAATTGCTCTGACATCCCATCTATAGATAGGACCCCAAATCAGTGATTTTATTAAATAATATCATATCATTCCCTAACATGCATATATTTGAAAATATTTAAATTTCTTTTAGCTTTCGTTATCTGAATAATTACAATATATCACCAGTTCTCATTTTCTTTTTTAGTGTATGATCAAAGCTGTCAGGGAACTTGAACACAGTGCTCATCTAAACAGCCATTAGACCTTTACATTGGGGTTGGCATAGTCACTGTACATAGTTTTGATATCCTGGAATGACAGAAATTAATTCATAATGTTTAGTATTATTAGCACTCCATAGTTTATATAGTTAAAGATTTTTAAAATCTTGTGATTCTCAAAATTTGAAAATCTGAAATGTACTATAAAACTCAAATTACATGTAATTAGATCAGAAACTTCATGAAGTTTTAAATAACTTAAGGCCAGGTATAGAAAGACTACCAAAATGTGTTTATCAGCACTGTCACCTAATGAATCAATTTTTAAAACCAATACAAATGTTTTCTAGGGAATATTAAATATAAATACTATGAAAATAAATCGAACTGCATCTTAAAAATTTAGAATTTAGGAATTTTTATTGCTGTATTCTAGGTCTAAAGTCAGCCCCCAAATCCCAAGGGTGGAAAGTGATTGGATCATGGCGCGTTCTCCTCACCAGCGGTGTCGTCCATTGAGGAGCTCAGTGGCTAAATACGCCACGAGGCCGTGGGGCGGGGCCTGGCTAGAGGCGAATTGCTACTGGCAATTGCTACTGGCGTCTCCGGACAAGTCTGGTCTTATTCCTGGCTCCTCCCACCTCTCCCTGCTTCCTGCCTGGAGCTGAGGACCTTTGCCACCACCACTCCCCACTGCCCTCCAATCTCTGCCTGGAGCCATGATGTGAAGCCAGGAGCAAAAGCAAATCTCTCCTCCTTTAAGTTGTGAGCATTGGGAATTTTTACAAAACATGGTCAAGTAACTGACGCATATCATGCACACTATCCCCACGATGTGCACTGTTACCGTTAAACAATTCATTAAAAATTAATTCAGATTTTAAAAGTTACCCTCTTGTAGACATCCTGTACAACGTGGAGCCTTACCTTGCTGTGCATTCTTCGTAACCTTTCCTTTCGAGCGTTCTCAAATTCACTGAACGGGTTTTCAATTTTACCTAAGTGATGTTTGTATAATCCTCAGATGTATGCCTGAATTTTATGAAAAACAGGAAAATAAATATTAAGGAGGACATGATGAAAGACTATTTTATCAATACTGCTTTACATTCTAATTTTTTAAACGTATTTGTGCTATTTAGAGAAGAATCACCAAGAACAGGTTTTTATGCACTACATTGCTCTACATTATATACTTATGTTTGTATATGAATTCACCAGTGTATAATTTATCTGCATTTCCAATTCATTTTTGGTAAAATAAATGCCAGATTTTTGTTTTTTTAGAACTTTGTTTTATTTTATTTTAAATTTTTTATGTATCTAGTACATGGTCTATAGGATCTCATTCCACGGATTGGACTCAGTGATCCTCTTGTTTTCAGCCTCCCAAGCACTGGGCTTATAGGCATGCGCCACCACGCCCAGCCTCAGTTGCTGTCTCAGTGGGCCCTGGGGGTGGGGCCAGCAAGGCACGCTGGGTATCAAGCCCTGGTCCCTGCATCTGCCTAAGCAGGCACTTTAATCTGCTGAGCTAGCTGGCCAGCCCTTGAAGACGAGATTTTACCTGGCTTATGCCCACATCAGATAGATATCTGTTTACCATTCCAAGGCAATCATGTTGATCATCTCTTTGGAAAGGTGACCGTTCTGAAAGGGATGTGACTGACAGTGATCACGAAGGGGGATGTCGTATGGAATTCCTGCTCAGCACTGTTTTACATCCTTAGCACCACTAGGAAGAATATGCTATTATTATCTCTTGACTAGTGGACAATGCATCCAAGGTGATACAGCCAGTGATTATGGACAGAACTGGCTCCTGAACTGAGGTGACCTTACTCAAAATCCTATACCAACTATAGAATGTCAGAGTGCGTGTGCATGTGTGTGTGTGTACATCCTAGCTCAATCAAGTCTCCTTTAAAGGAAGCAAGAAAGCAACTATAGAAGGGAAGAGACATTGCTAGGTGAAAGATACAATAAATGAACCACTTTGCACAGAAGTTTTAAATGATGTTCATGAAATTATGAGAAATAATAAGAAACATGTTGATATAGAGGAAAAATGAAACTCCCAAACTGAAAGGTACCTGGACAAGTTGGTGTTCTTTAAAATGGAAGAATGAATTTTAGGAACAAATGAATGTTAAGAGTAGAATATAGGGAGCTGGCAAGATAGCTCAGCGGTCTAAAGTGCCTGCTTAGGCAAGCTTAGGCAGCTGTAGGGGACCAAGGTTCAGTCCCCAGCAGGCACCACACGCCATGTCAGCCCCACCCTCTGGGTTGGCTGAGCAGGCCAAAAAAAAAAAAAAAAAAAAAAAAAAGAGTAGAACATATTTATTGGAGGAAAAAAAGCTTCTGTACAAGACAGGAACAGAAGGAGGGCCCCAAGTGTGTTGTCCCTGGAAAGCTGTTTCTTGCAGGGACTTTTATAGTGTAAAACCTTATACTGAGGAGGGTCTAAAGTGGTGGAGAATGTGGGAACTTGCTTAGGTGGGCATGAGGTGGGACAAAACTCTGGTCAACCAATGAGATTCCAAGCACCATTGCTCAAGTAAAATTGATGAAATCCAGTACCAAATGAAAAAGCAAGTCACATGGCAAGGGGCATGGAAATGGGACTGGGTCTCTTCCTGTTGAGGCTGGGTTACTGACTCATTTGGGCTATTTCAAGGTGGTGATGGATACCTGTTTAGAATATCAATCCCTGATGCCCATCCCTAGGGAAATATGTGGCTGCATTTGTTTATTTTTGTTTTGAGGTGTGGCCCAAAGCTGGAATGTCTGTTTCTTCCAAAGTTTCAAAGTCAACCTTGTCTTCCATACTGTCTCCTTGAGGGTCTGGCCCTGTCAGACTGCCTATATTATTTGTATCTAATTCCTCTGCCTACAGCAATGGGATGGTACAGGTAGGATCAAATTGTAAAGGGAAGAAGGCTTTGTACACCCTCATACTCACCACTGTAATCATACCAGACATATTACTGAGAATAAGCAAAACTCTTCAGACTTGAACTCCTTACTCTTAAAGCCCTTCTGTCCTCCACCACAAATGGATGCATGGGCTTTCAAGAAAACCCAGTAGAATTAGTTTTGTCCCTGAAAAATAAGCCAACAGTTTTCCCTCTTGCTGCAAAGATTCTGCTAACTTCCCAAGATCTTGGCCTGCAGAGAACTGGAAAGCAATCAAGCTCAGGCTTTTAGCCTGTGCTTCCCTCTAACACGCCATGGAATGTGTGGTAGATTTATGCCAAATTAAGATCTCATTTGCTTTTTTCCCATATAAAATGTATCATCCGTGACCTTTCATTCACTAAATATTTGAAGTAGAGTTTCTACACATTAATGTGTATTTTGAACCTAAATGAAGTATTCACTTCCAAAAATTATATAGTATTGAAAACAATGCTTAATTCATAACAGTCATGCTCATCAAACTTGTGTGGTTTTCATAAGCTTATTGCTTTTTTTTTCTTTGTAGTGCTCTGGAGCTTTGGGTTGATATTTGGATTTTACATTCAATTACACTCATCTCATAGAATGTACAGCAATCTCTTACTATGATGACTATTTTTTGTACAATTATAGCTAAAAGACTACTGTTCATGTTCATGTTTTTCTTTTTCCTTTTTAGAAGCCCAAGTTTTGATATATAGCTCAGTCTGGTCTTGAACTCACTATGTAGCCTACGCTGGCCTTGAACTCACAATGATCCTCCTGCCTCAGTTTCCAACATGTTGAGATTACAAGTGTGCATCACTATGCCAAGGTCTTTTTAGGGTTTAGATACTATAAATCTTAGATGGGAACCACAAAGTTTGCCAAGTTTTAATGTCATGGAAACTCCATAGGTTATTCTCATTCCAGTTAGTGTCCTTTACCATTTAACAGTTAAGTCTAAATGCCATTTAAGAGTATTTATCACATCAGTCCTCTATGTATTTCTGAACTAGTACAACAGTGGTACAGAGGTGAAGCACAGAAAAAAAACCCACATCAGTAGTAATGTTTGACTGCTCCAGAGATTGTGCCTATGTCCTTATGACAGCGCCTACAAAAACCCAGGAGGCAGCATCATCCGTAATCGAGGATAATTAGAAAATGGCCCATGTATCAATGTCATTGGGAAGTGCGCAGTGTACTTCAACCTTATATACCGCAGGCAACAGCAAAGCTGCCTCACTGTTTTAGTTTGGAGTCAAGGCAGTGGCAGAGGGAGAGAAAGAAGACGTAGAGATCATCTAAATCAGCGACCATGTGAAGGGGAGAAACATGACATGCACAGAGAATGGAATGACTGGAAAAGAAACTCTGCCTTTGTAGAGGCAAATAAACACAGCCTCTGCCCTGGCAAGGCGGCAGAAGCTAGACAAGGAGCACTGCGATGGGCAGAGGAGAAATTGGTTCTGATAGTCCAGTAATTGCTGGTACAGACACTCTGTGCTGTTTCGGAATGACTACAAAAGGACAGTGCAAAACTTTGGCCTGAAAAGAAAGAAGAGATAATTCCCCTAATTTGATCATTACACATTGTATCCATGAATTAACAGACTGTACCCCATAAAAATGTGCAATTATTAAATCTCAAAGAAAAGAAAACAAAAGAATCTTGATGTGTACACACCCAATCCTTTGCCTGCTTTCTTCATTTGGCACCACGTGCTCTCCCCTTCAGTATGTTTTCTTTCTTCTCTTTTGTGCTCATTCACGTGTCCTTCGTCTTTATGCATTCCTTGATTTGTACATACTATCGAAACCACCATGCTACCAGGAAGAAGTGCCCTGGGTGAGATCCACAAGCATGTGAATTCATCTCTAAGAAACAATAACTTAGGACCGGCGGTATAGCTCAGCAGATTAAGCGCTTGCTTAGGTAAGCGCAGGGACCAGGGTTCGATCCTTGGTTCCCCAAGCCGCGCTGTCCCGCCTTCTGGTGCTCTGAGCCGGTGATGCAATCCGGGCATGGTGGCGTGGGCCTGTAATCCCAGCATATGGGAGGCAAAAAGCAGGAAGATCACTATGAATGTGGGCTGCATGCATAGTGAGACCCTGCACCAAAAGCTAAAAAGAAAAAAAGAAACAGTAACACATTAAAAAACAAAAAACCTTTTACCTAACAAGTTTAGAGTCCTTACCAGGTTCCAGAAAATTCTCTTTATTCCAGGATCTTCCTCTTTCTTCCTTTTCATGTATATATATTTGATTTTTTTAAAGGAGACCTATCTAGTCATTTATATTTTTTAACATATACTTCACCTAGCCAACATGCAAAGATATTTATGAGATCATTTTATTCCTTATTTCTCTACACAAACAATGAAGGCAAGGAGAGCATGGAGCAGAGTTCTTCAAGTCCTACACGAAAACAAATTCCAGCCCAGACTACTATACCCTGCAAAACTCTCTTTCAAGTTTGATGGAGAAGTGAAATACTTCCACGACAAAGAACAACTAAAGAATTTCATGAGGACAAAGCCATCCCTCCACAGGCTGCTGAAAG
>PVKA01051147.1:0-12343 GCA_004027165.1 Ctenomys sociabilis
ACGTCCAGTCTCAATCACTGTCTCAGCTTGTACCCCTGGGGGTGGGGGTGGGGGCCAGCACAGCAGGCTGGGGATTGAACCCTGCCACTGCCCTCTGCCTGAGCAGGCACTTTGGTCCCTTGAGCTACCTGGCTGGCCCTCCCATGTTTTCATATTACATGATATTACATGGTTTTGTTTCTTTTTTGTAGCTGGCTCTTGCTGCCTTAAGGGTGGATATGCTAAGGTAGGTGGAGGTGGGGATCCAACCATAATATTCTGATCCCGACTGCATTTGCATGAGCAGGTGCTTAAACAGCAACTAAGCTAACTGGCAGCCCCCTCTCCCCCCACCAAGTGTTTTTTTTTTTTTTTTTTTTTTACGGAGGTTGAGGAAGAAACTTTGTTGGATAGAAAAGCTTCTGTCAGAGAGGGACAGAAGGGGGACCCAAGTGGGTTGCCCCCACCAAGTGGTTTTTGAAAAGGTTTCTTTTTCTAGGGTCCTTTGGGACATCAGACAACTAAGACGGTGAGGTACCATGGTAAGCATAGCAATGTGTTTGCCTCCAAACCTGCGAATTATAACTTCAGTGAAATTTTATGATCATAACGTCAGGAGAGCCCTGAAGCTGGCACCATCACAAATGGTTAACCAACACCAATTTTAGAGCAAGGAGTGCTGGTGCATGTCTATAATCTTAGCATGCAGGTGGCTGAGGCAGGAGGACCACTGTGAGTGCTAGGTCTGTCTGAACTATACAGCAAGACACTGTCTCAAACAAGTAAAAGAACTTACTCAGGGTCACAAAGCCATTAGGTGATGGAATTTGGATTCAAACCCAGAAAAATTGGTCAGCAGCTCTTAACTGTGACAGAAGACCATATAAGGTTCTGCTAAGAGTAAAGGACATAAACATTATGCAATTTTATTCCCTTTAAGATTTTTATTGGGGCTGGGGAGATGGCTCAGTAGAATAAGCGCCTGCCTGGCAAACGCAAGGGTCCGAACTCAATCCCAAGTTCCACCAAAAAAAAAAAAAAAAAAGAAAAAGAAAAAAGATTTTATTATGTAGCTGGTTATGGTGGTGCATTCCTGTAATCTTAGCACTCCTAAGGCTGAGGCAGGAGGATGGTTGTGAGTTTGAGACCAGGCTAGACTACAACATGAGCTCAAGGCCAGCCTGAACTGCACAGTGAGATCCTGTCTCAAAAAGGACACCCCCCAAAAAAAAACCACAAAAAGGTAATATTTAAGATAGAAATATGGTTCGTCATTTCTTGGTATTGGGAATCAAAGGCAGGACCTTGCACTTGCCAGGCAGTCATTGTACTGTTGAGCTATATCCGTATCTGGTCGTTTCCTCATTAATCCAATAACATTAAATATACATACATAATATAGTCATAAGTCACTTATTTTTATTTTTGTCTTTTTGAGAAAGGGTCTCACTATGCAGTTCATCTGGCCTTGAGCTTATGTTGTAGTCCGGGCTGGTCTCAAACTCACAATCATCTTCCTGCCTCAGCCTCTGGATTACAGGCATGTACCACTGTGCCCAGTTTATAAATCACTTATGACAGGTATACATTCTTTTTTTTGAAGATTTATTTATTTACTTGGTACAGAGTCTCACTACGCATGTCAGACCCATAGTGATGACAGCTATACATTCTAAGAAATGCATCTTTGGGTGACTTTGCCATGCAGTGTACACACACAAACCTAGATAGTATAGTTGACTACCTAGGCTATTTAGTATACCTATTATGGTTTATGTAATCCATTGATGTAAATGTCTTTATGTGGGGCATAGTTATATATCTATTTCTCACTGTGAGCCAAGCATTAGGAATATAGGAACAGATTCTCTCAGATGGAGAAAGTGAAAGCAATGTTAGAAATCCTAGGTCTTGGGGGGGATGAAATAAGTGCTTCCTTGGCAAGCCCAAGGACCTGAGTTTAATCCCTGGTTCTGCAAAAAAACTAAATCTGACATGACCCTGGGTCAGCCTGAGAAAGAAGTACAGCATTAAAAGACTCTCCCATAAAAATAAACCAAGTAGGCTGGGGATAGGCTGGGGAGATAGCACAGTGGTCTAAGCTTTTGCCTGCCTGGCAAGTGCAAGGACCTGGGCTCCACCCCTGGTACCATATGGTAGTGCAAACCTATAATCCCAGTGCTGAGGACTGCTACCAGTCTGAGCTGCTTAGCAAGACCCTGTTCCAAATAAATACATTAATTAATTTTAAAAAATACACTGAGTAGAGGGCTGAAGATGTAGCTTAGCGGCAGGGTGCCTGGCAAGCACAAGGTCCAGAGTTCAAGTCCTGGTATAAATAAATAAATACCAATTTGAGAGGGGAAAAAAAACAAACAAACATTTGATCTAGTTAAGCTTTTTTGCAGAACCAGTGATTGAGTTTGGGCCCTTGCACTTGCCAGGTAAGCATTTATTCTACTGAGCCAACTCTCAGGCCCCTTCCAGTTAGCTTAGTTACAAAGTCAATTGGTGGGGCCAGAGAGATAGCTCGGCAGTACAAAGTGTCTGCCTGGTAAGCTCAAGGGCCCAAGCTCAATTCTGGGTACCTCATGCCGTGCCACCATGCTGACGTCTGAAACGTGAAAAAAGTCACGTGGCTTAAGTTAGCTCAGATGATTCCTGCCATTCTCTAGGTAAGTGACCTTGAGACAGAAATCAGCCACTGAAATTACCGGCTAAGCAGTATTCCTGACCCCTGTAACTACACGAGGGTGCTCCAGGCTTCTCTGCCCTGTGATACCCTATTCCAGCGGCAGGGGCGCTCTCCAGGCCCGAAGAGCGTTCGCGATCCGAAAGCGCGTGTCCCTCGCCGCACGCCGTCGCCCGCGCCGCCGCCCGCGGAGCGGAGAGGAGGTGGAGTCGGTGCTGTCCCGGCTCCCTAGCAAGGAGGTAGCGGAGCGGGCGGCGCGGCCGGCTGGGGCGGCCGAGGCTCGGGCGGAGCGGCTTAAGAGGCTGGCAGGTGGCGACGGCAGCGCGTGCTGAGTGGCGCCTTGGGGTGGGCGCTCCCGGAGAAAGGAGGTCACTCCATGCGTGCGGGCCGAGCCCGGCCCCAGAGAGCCGCCGACATGAAGAAAGACGTGCGGATCCTTCTGGTGGGAGAACGTGAGTGCGCGCGCCCGGGCCGCGCAGCCCGGCCCCGAACTCGACCCGGGCTCCGACCCTGACCCCAGCCCGGCGCTCCCCGCCCCGCCCCCTCGGTCCTCTCCCCGCAGCCCCCGGGACTCGCGGACGCGGCACTCCTCCCTTCCGCTGCCCGCCGGCGGCCCTCGCCCGCTCGCCTCACCCGGGCCCTCTCGAGGCTCCCTCTGCTGTCCCCGAGCGATCCGCGCGAGCCATGACCCTTTCAGCCGCGAACGCCCGACCTCAGCCCTCCGGAGCTCCTCTTATTTTTTCCTTCTGGGCCTCGGTTTCCCAGCCGCCTCTTTCCAGACCCTCCTGTCTTCCTCGGAGAGTCCCTTGTCTGTCACTGCCAAGCAGATGCTGGAATTGGCAGGCTGGCCAATTGGGAGTGCAGGAGCCGGCTCCCAGGAAGCCAGAGGGAGGGGTGCAGAAGCATTCGGCTCGTGGGCAAGGTCATGTTTCTAGATCTTTTTTTCCTCCCCTGCTGGCAGTCTTAATTGTTTCTCCGCAATGACATTAAGATAGAGCTTTGGAACTAGCGCCTACCTCTGTGGTACAGCCCTTGCCCAGTTTGTGCAAGGTCCTGAGTTTGATCCCGTGAGAGAAAAAAGTTGCAGATACTATGCCTATACTTTGCGTTGGAGTAATTCCAAATACTCTTGGTATTTCGGCAAAAATTTACTCAGTCTTATCTGGGGGCAGTCTTTTAGTTAAGTTAGTGATTATTACAGGCAAGGCTAATTTTTATCCGTTTTAAACCTTTTTTTTTGTACTAGGAATTGAACTCAGGACTTTGTGCTTGCCAGGCAGGTGCTAGTACCCCTGAGCTACAATCCAGTCCCCTGCTAACCTTTTTTTTTTTTTTTTTTTTTTTTTTTTTTTTTTTTTTTTTTTTTTTTTTTGTCATTACTACTTGGTAGTTTATAAATAACATCACCTGAGATGCCAACTGATACACTTGCACAAGGTCCCCCTCCCCCAATTCTCAGACTTCACCTTTTGAGGATATAATAAAGAATTGCTTATAAGCACTGACTGGAAATCAACAGCACAAATTGCTTGGTATTACTGCAGGACTCAGTTGTTAGGACTAACATAGAAAGAAAGTGGATAAGGAGGATTCCATCTTTTACAGTATGCTAATTAATGCTCTGCCATTGCTAATTTGCAGCGTTTTATTTGAAACCACATCTTGGGGCCAGGGAGATGGCTCAGTAGAATAAGCGCTTCCCTGGCAAGCACAAGGACCTGAGTTCAATCCCCGGTTCTGCCAAAAAAAAAAAAGAAAAAAAAAAAAAGAAAAAGAAACCATGTCCCCCTTTTTTTCTTTTTTTTTTTTTTTTTTTTGCGGAACCAGGGATTGAACTCAGGCCCTTGTGCTTGCCAGGGAAGCACTTATTCTACTGAGCCATCTCCCCAGCCCCAGCCCCCTTTTTTTCTTTCTTTCTCTTTTTTTTTTTTTTTTGTGGCTGGCTCTGCCCCACCTTGGGAGGGGCGTGGGGCTATTGCGGCACCTGCCTATCATCCTGCGGGGATCCAGCAAGGGATCCAGCCACAGTATCTATGCTTGCCTAAGCAGGCGCTTTAGACCCCTGAGCTATCTCGCTAGCCCATCCTTTCTTTTTAGTAGCCGATTTGCCTCCGCCATGGACTCTACACAACATATAACCCATTAGATCTGTAGTGTTCATTGGTGATCCTTGACATCTCTGTTCATCTGCTGTTTGGTAAAATCTATCTTTAAAGTCAGGCTTTCAGGTTTTATTTGTATCTTAATCTGTTCTTAGGGTGTACCTAGTATAGGACCTTCACACTGAGATGCATCACTAGCCCTTTTAAAATTTTGAAACTATGTCTGGCTAAATTTCCCAGACTGGGCACAAATCTTAGACCCTCTTGCCTCAGCCTCCCTAAGTATACAAGATTATAGGAGTGTGCCACCATGGCTAGCTTTCATCTGTATTTTACATGGACATTCTTTGTTTTGTTTTGTTTTGTTTTGTTTTGTTTTGTTTTGTTTTGTTTTGTTTGAGACAGGGTCTGACTTAAGTGGTTCAGGCTGGCCTTGAACCCACTGAGTACTACAGGCTGCTCTAGAATTTGGGTCAATCTTCCTGCCTCAGCCTCCTGAGTGCCAGGATTACAGGTGTGTGGCACCGCACATGGACATTCTTGATAAATTTTGGGAAGTTTTTTTTTTAAATGTGAGATTCAGGTGGGCCAGGGAGATGGCTCAGTGGAATAAGGGCTTCCCTGGCAAGTGCATAGGGCCTGAGTTCAAACCCTGGTTCTGCCAGAAAAAAATAAAATAAAATAAATGTGAGATTCATTCTGATGCTTTTGGAGTGATCTTAGGGAAATTGAATAGATGTGTTGCTTAAAAAACTTATCCTTGCCTGGCATCATGACACATGGTTGTAATCCCAGCATTTGGGAGGCTGAGGCAGGAGAATCACTGTGAGTTCAAGGTGGCCTGAGCTACATAGTGACACTTTGTCTCAAACAAAAGACAAACTAATTCGTACTATGATAAAAAAATTGCTTAGTTTCATAGTATAATTTAAAAATTTATTTATTTGATACAGGGTCTCACCACACAGTTCAGACTTCTACTGATCCTCCTGTCTCAGCCTCCCCAACACTGGGACCACAGGTGTGCACCACTACACCTAGTTTGGGTGGCTGGCATGGTATGCCCAGGGTTCAGAGACTGGCATGGCACCCAGTGCTAGAAATTGAACTTGGGCCCTTGTGCTTGCCAGGCAGGTGCATAGACCACTGAGCTATCTCCCCAGCCCTATAGTATGATAATTTTTTTGCTGATTTTACTCTTTTTTAAATGCTAATTTTATATAAGAAATTCTGTGTTTTGAGTTTAGTTTTGAATATAGGAAGCAATTTCATAGCATTAATGTATTAAGTATCTAAATGGAAATGCTATACATATTTCAGAAAAACAGATTAAAACACCTACTTAGGCAGACCCGGTGGCCAGGGTTCTATCCCAGCATACCGTGCCTGCCCTGAGACAGTGATTGAGACTGGCTGTGGCTCGCCTGTAGTCCCAGCTCTTGGGAGACTGAACACAGGTGGATCTCTACAAGTCTGACCTGTGTAATGAGACCCTATAGATCCTGTGGACTATCAGACTTGGGACATTTAAATTGATTTTTTTGAGAAAGTTGCTTTTCTTAAAGGCTGATATTGAAAATTTTAGGCCACCTTCCTAATATTTAAAAATATTAGAAATTGGGGACCAGGGCGATGGCTCAGTAGAATAAGCACTTCCCTAGTAAGCGCAAGGGTCTGAGTTCAATCCCTGGTTCTGCAAAAAAAAAAAAATTGGAAATTGAGTTATACCTAATTGAAATGTATACTTACAGAGGCATATGTAAGCTTCTGCATGCAATGAGGCCTGTTGGGAAAATGGAACATAAATGGGAAGTTACAGGAGTACTAGACAACAGTAAGAACAGGGTAATGGGCACTAGAGAGAAAAAGAAAGGAGGTCCGAACTTAGCAAAGTAAATTAAGGTCCAAGGTTCCTGAAGGACTAAATATACAGAGCCCAAAACGTCTCAGAGATGGGGTACCAATGAAGTGTGTATTCTCATGCACAACTGCAGCTTGGAATTTCAGCCAACACACATCCCACCTTGAGACTCAGTGTTATTGAGGCCCCGATGGCCTCCACTGCATCTTCTCCCTGCTACATGTGTACAAAGGCATTGTCTTTCACGATGTCACCTTCAGTGACTAGACCTTATTCCTCAAATTTGGCCCAAAGCTCTTTATTGGTACAGGTGGGGCTGATGTCACCAACGTGTAACTTGGTTGAAGCTTTGCTCTTGTTCTTGCTGGTTTCCACATTGATGTTCACCCCATGCAACTTACGGTGGTGCAGGTTCCACTGTAAGATGGTATCCTCCACTGCTGTCTTGTCTTCTATGTGCACAAAGCCATTGTTCTTAGTGATTTCACATTCCAGCTCCTCATACTGCTCAAAAAGTGAGCAGATCTCTTGCTCTATGGCCTCCTGGGGCAGGTTTCCAATGAATAGCTTCACCATCTCGTCCCACCACATGGAAATCTGCAGGACCTCTTCCAGTGTGGACACTTCTGACACAAAGCTCCAGAGGCTAATATTTTAGAGGGAAATATTAGCACTTTTGTAGCACTTCAAGTGTTTAAACATAAGTGTAAGCAAGGCTTTTTGAAAACTAGTTTCATACATGGATTATCTGCACTGCTGATGTTAAAAAATAGTGGTAGCAATTTGTTGCTAATTTGGTTAAGTTTAGTTTGTAATTGTTTTAAGATGGTTAAATAAGGGCAATGGAAAAGCACAGAAAAAAGGAATATCCTCACTGGTTGTTTTAAGCTTATTTATTCTCTGTCCCTTCATTGCTGTCAGTGTCTGTTCCTGAGCCACACAGTGGTAAGTTCTTTCTGTGAAAGTCTACTGAAGTAGAGTGAATGGGTTTAATATTCTTTTGGCTAAACTATCTAATCATTCTACTGTTCAGGTGAAATGGATCTTTTCTTGACACACTTCCTGTCCATCCAGAGCACTTTTGGTTTTGTTTCTGTTTTCTGGGGTACTGGAGTTGAATCAAGGGCCTCTCACATTATTGGACTCCTTATAGCACTAGGATATATCCTTTGCCTTTTTTTTTTTTTTTTTTTTTTTTTTGACAGAAACAGGGATTGAACTCAGGCCATTGCCCTTGCCAGGGAAGTGCTTATTCCCACTGAGCCATCTCCCTGGCTCCACCTCTTGTTTTGAAAACAGAGTCTTGCTATATAGTGCAGGCTGGCCTTGAGCTCATATCCTGCCTCATCCTCCCAAGTGCTGGACTTATTGCCACCATGCCTGGTTCCTAGCCACATTTTTTGTTTTTTTGGTGGAACCGGGAATTGAACTCAGGCCCTTGCACTTACCAGGAAGTGCTTATTCCACTGAGCCATCTCCTCAGCCCCCTAGCCACTTTTTAAATTAAATTTATTTTGAGACAGGATCTGCTAAGTTACCTGGAATGCCCTCAAACCTGCATTCCTCCTGCCTCAGCCTCTCCAAAACTGGAATTACTGGCATGTGTCACCATGCCTGGTGCATTCAGTTGTTAGTGGTAATTGGTTAAATGTTTATTTTATGCTTAGGATAGATCAAAAGTTAGGTCTTATGTAAATTATAAAGTATTTATTTTGAAAGAAAAAGTTTTTGAGATATTTATATCAGCTTAATTGAATGTAACAAATACCATTCATTTAGACAAATCAAAATTGGTTATTAGTCTTAAGACAAAAATTTTTTAAAATCTTTAAAAACATTCACACAAAATTTAGTTCTTTAGGTTTAATTTGTTTATGATAAAATTTGTTGGCTGGAATTTATATTTAAATAGATTTGCTTTAGTATGCAAGTGTAACAGAATTTTACAGAAGAATTAGCAAAAGCCTTATTTCCCTTTTGTTTATTTATTTATTTTTGTTTGTTTGTTTTTTGGCGGAACCGGGGATTGAACTCAGGTCCGTGCGCTTGCCAGGGAAGAAGCGCTTATTCCACTGAGCTGTCTCCCAGGCACCATACCCTTTTGTTTAAATCATGTGGTTACTTTAGTAGTTTTTTGTTTTTGGCAGAACCGGGGATTGAACTCAGGCCCTTGTGCTTGCCAGGCAAGCACTTACCGTACTGAGTCATCTCCCCAGCCCCTACTTTAGTAGTTTTAATGAAATCTTTTTAAAATTAAAAAAAAAAAATTAAGTTGAGATGTATATGTTTTCTGCTGATGAAAGTTGTTATGAAATGCAACTGTTCTCTATCAAGTGGTAACTCTTACGTTTTTTTGCCTGATTGTCATACTAACACCTGCCAAACAAGTTCAGGTTTAGCTCGTTGTGGCCAAGACTTTTGCAATACCTGAATTGTAGTCTTCTTTCTACTTTTTCCCATTGTCCATGAAGCAGGCTGAGTCATTAAATGACAATAAAAACTTTTATCTTGGTACCCATTTTTAAAATTCTACAGTGTGGAGGGCCAGCCAAATAGCTCAGTGGATTAAAGCACCTGCAAGCAGGTGCAAGGGCCAGGGTTTGATCCCTGGCCTGCCTACTGGCCCTGCCCTGGGGCACGCTAAAATGGCTATTGAGATTGGGCATGGTAGTAGGAGCCTATAATCCCAGCTCTTGGGAGGCTGTAAACAGGTGGATCACTAGATCACTTAGTCTGCTCTATTAGAGAGACCCTGAACATCCTGTAGACCCTTCCCTAAAATACAAAAATAAATTATACATTGTGGCTGGGTGTGTTGGCACATGCCTATAATCCCAGCACCTTGGGAAGCTAAGGCAGAAGGATCATTGTGAGTTGGAGACCACCCTGGGCTACAAAGTGAGCTCAAGGCCAGCCTGATTGTATAGGAGTCCCTGTCTTCAAAAAGACAAAAAAATAAATAAAACAAAATTCTACAATGTTTCTCTCTCTCTCTCTCTTTCTTTTTTTTTTTTTTTTTTTTTTTTTTTGCGGAACTGGGGACTGAATTCAGGCCTTTGCGCTTACTAGCGCTTATTCTACTGAGATAGCTCCCCAGCCCCTCTACAGTGTTTCTAATTTCAAACTTTTTTCTTAAGGGGTGAAGGTCTTGATTTTAATCTAGGCAGGCCTTGAATTTGCTATGTAGTCTAGGCTGGCCTCAAACTCATGCTTCTGCCTCAGCCTCTTGAGTGCTGAGATTACAGGTGTATACCACCATATCCTCCTTAAAGTCTAAACTTTTAAATGCAGTCCAACAGAACCCTCCACACAATCTGGCCCTGGCTTTACTCTTATGCTGCTCATTCCTTTGCTTTCTATACAAGAAGGCCCTGACCTGGACATTATCCCTATTACCAAGTATATTTATTGTTTTTCTATCACTCTGGCTATAAAGGAAGCTTTTTGAAGGCTGAGGGTTTGTCTCATTTCTTATACTCTCGGCAGCTAGAACAGACCTGGCACAAAGAAGGTCTCCAGTGTATGTTTTAAGAATGTTAGTGAGTTTAAACTAGTTCAATTTGTTTAGACCCCACTTTTCCAAATCACTTCTCTGTGTCATAAAAATTTCCTTTCTTGAACCAGACCTGTATGATTATTGTTGGGATCAGAAGGGGCAGTGTTTATCCATCCTCTTGTTCTCTGTCCTTTTTTTTTTTTTTTTTTCCTTTTGTTTTGGGTCATTGTGCCCCACCCTACCATTCCTTATAATGTGAAGCATTACAAGGCTTCACATATGCTGTGCAAGTGCATTCACATCTCATTGGTGCCTTAGTTTTTTTTTTTTCTGCTTGAAGATTCCCCTGTTCTGGCAGGAAAGTAATTCAGTGAGCTGTGATGACAGTGTTGTGTTTGTTTAATGTTCTGGCTGCCAAGAATTATAGTCCTTGGTAAGACATCGCCTTCCCCTTGAAATTCCAAAGGCCATTTTAGAGGGTAAAGCACTTGAGGAATGGTTCTGCAGGTATGAGCCAGCTATGAGTCTAAGAGACTTCAGGTACAAACTAATGTAACTCTAAGGTAATTTAAAGCTGTATTGCTTTCTTGTATTTTGTTCATCTTTTTTTTTGGTGGGTGCTAGGAATCAAACTCAGGACCTTGCTCACACTTGCCAGGCAGATGCCGTGCCGCTGAGCTGTATCTCTAGCCCTGCTTTTTTGTATTCTGGTGCTTGTGGCAATGGGACTTAAAGATTAAACTGCTCCAAGGCAAGTGTGGGGGAGCATGCCCATGATCCCAGCACTTGGGCATTTGAGGCAGGAAGAGTGTAATTTTGAGTCCTGCCTGGGGAATTTAGCAAGATACTGTGTCAAAATAAAAAGAGCCTAAGATGTAGCTCAGTCCAAGTGCCCTGAACACCTTTGGATTAAGGATCCCCTTAGTCACCAGTACTGGGGAAAAAAGAAAAGAGAAAGATTAAATTTCTGTAGTTTCAAGTAAACTGTGCTTATGTCTAGTATATCTGGGTTATATTGTGTAGCTAAGGATATATGAACATGAAACTCCATTTGCATAGTCTATTATACTCAGTCTTTCATACATTATCCTCACAAAGGAATCAAAACCTGCTGCCTGTGTTTTTCCTCTGACACCAGCTGGGCACCAGTTTTGATCAGCTTTGAAGGAGAAGGATAGATTGTAGCTGTGAGACAGCATTTCTCCTGTAGGCCACGTCATCAACATATGGTCAGTGAAATCTTCTTTGCAACAATGTAGTTATTTCTCCAAATTCTAACATGACTAGTAAAAATAGAGCTCCATAGTCACTTCCCCTTATGTATTAAGGTTATTTAAGAAGGACCAGCAAGGCTTTTTAGTATAGAAACAGATAAAATGAGCATTGGCTCCCTTTGCCAAATGAAACAAGAGCTGTGTCTTAGCAAAAAAAAATAGCCAGTATGGCCTGTTGGGTGGTAATTAGAACCATAGGATGTCATTTCTGCTTCATGGATGTCAGGAAATTGGTGTCATTTGGAACTAGATGTTTAAAAAATGTGATGAAAAGACAAATTTGTAACCTTGATAAATCTAGGTAGTTGTTTTATAGTAATGAATTATGTTTTCCAGGGATGACCTACTTAGAAGCATGGAGTCTCAGGCAGAATGGTGGCATGTTATATTGAACTGAATCAGAAGCCTCTATTCTGGGGGATGAATTGTGGTCTTGCTTTTTGTGGATTATTTCAGTATTTGTCAGGCAGAATAGAAGTAGAGAACATTTGATAACTGGCTAGCAAAAGTTACTTTATTGCCCTCTTATTAATATAGTTATATTGAATATCACAAAAGAACCTATATTATACTTGAATTTTATTTGTAATAACTTTTACATTATAAAGTATATAGGGCAGGACTAATTTTTATATTAAATACTAAGTTTAATTATTATAGTGCATAAAGGAGACCTTGGGATTTTGTTCCTTTGTGGAAATTTTTTTTTCTGAAGCAGTTAAAATACACAGTCTCTATACTTACATTTACAATTGTTGCTGGGTGTGGTGGCGCATGCCTGTAATCCCAGCACTCAGGAGGCTGAGGCAGGAGGATTGTTGTGAGTTCGAGACCAGCCTAAGCTACAAAGTGAGCTTAAGGCCAGCCTGAACTGCATAGTGAGACCCTGTCTCAAAAAAGACAAAAAAAAAAAAAAAAAAAAAAAAAAAAAAAAAAAAA
>PVKA01051148.1:0-12337 GCA_004027165.1 Ctenomys sociabilis
AAAAAAAAAAAAAAAAAAAAAAAAAGGAATTCAACAATGGCTGTTATATTGCATATTACTGGCTTCAAATTAGATGTTCATATCACCAGATATAAACATGCATTATTGATTAAAAGGTTTTTAAAAATTTAGAGAGCAAAACAGTTGCTGCTCCTTTGAATATACCAAAAGAAATCAGCATCCAACCTATTCCATGTATATAAATATCAACTGATTTATCAACTGATTTTCAACAAGAGCACCTACGTAATACAATAGATCATAGAACATTTTTTTAAAGTTACAAGTAAATATTCATGTAGGAAAAATGCACCTCAATACTTTATTCCACATACATACAAATATTATGTATTTGAAATGGGTTATAGATCTAAACATAAAAGCCAAAAACTATAAAACTTTATGAGAAAAATAGAAAATAATTCCAAATTTGGGAGAGGCAGATATTTTCTTGGTAATACACAAAAAGTATGAATCATATGAAAATGATAATAAATGTCAAATTTTCCTTATTATGAATATGAAATGGTATAATTTTGTTAATTATCTCTCTGGTAAAGAACTTAAACCTAGAGTACACAAATTATATTTATAATGTGATGACAAGACAACCAAATTTTAAAATGTGCTACTAATTAAATTGGATATTTAATCCAAAAGAAGATATATGGATGCCCAGTGTGTACATGAAAACATATTTCCTAACACGAAATAGATTCCACACTCACTAGAATGATTTAAAAAAAAAAAAGGTTTTTTATGTATTTGGTACAGGGTCCCACTACACAGCTCGACTCATAGCAATCCTCCTGTCTCAGCCTTCCCAGTGTGTGGATTAGAGGTGAGTGCCACTATGCCCAGTTTTGGCGACTGACACAGCACATCAAGGGCAGGCCTGGCATGGCGTGTTGTACCAGGGGATGAACCCAGGTCCCCGAGCTTTCCAGGCAAGCCCTTAGACCGCTGAACTATCTCTCCTGCCCCATAAAATGGTAAAAAAAAAATTTAAAACTGGAGAATAATAAGTGTTGGCAAGGATATATAACAAGTATATCTCTTAAACTTTGCATTAGAAAATAAAAAAAATGGTACAATCACTTTGCAAAACCCTCTGGTAGTTTTTTACTCAGTTTATCTGCAGGCGAGATGATTCCATCATTAAATAATACCCAAGAGAAAGGAAAACTCATATTCTTATAGAGACTTGTATACAAATCTTCATTGTGTGAATGGGTAAATATATTTTAGTGTATCCATAACAGGAAATATTACACATTGTAAAAGAATAAACTATCGATACATACAACATAAGTGGGTTCAAAATTTGTGATAAGTAAAAGAAACCAGAGGCAAAAATGTGTATCCATTGATATGAAATTATGCAAAAGGGAAGGCTTATCTGTAATAACAGATTTTTGTTTGCCATGGCCCAGGGTGGGAGGAAATGGACTACAGAAGTCCAAGAGGGGGCCAACCAGATAGTTCAGCAGATTAAAGCACCTGCTTAGGCAGGTTCAGGGACCGGGGTTCAATCCCCAGTGTGCAGTGCTAGCGCTGCCCCCAGGGCATGCTGAGGCAGCAAATGAGACTGGGCATGGTGGCATGTGCCTGTAATCCCAGGGTTTGGGAAGCTGAAAACAGGAGAATCACTATGAGTCTTATCTGTGTAGTGAGACCCTGTAGGCCCTGTACTAAATACATTTTTTAAAAAAGTCCAAGAGGGGAATTTTTGAGGTAATGGAAATATTCTATATCAACAGTATGACTCAAACAATGAAAGGAAGCTATGCTCTGAGGAATACATACACATGTCATGATTTCATTTACATTAAGTTCAAAAATAGGGGAAGCTAATGCATAATATTTATGGATCCATATTTAAGTAGTAAAACTATGAAGATAAGGGAGGAAGTTAATCCTGGAAAAGTCAGGCTAGTGATTTCCTGTAGTGGCCAATGGGGATTGGGAAGGGACATGTGGGCAGTGTCTGGTGTGCTAGCAATGTTAATTATTTTTCTTGAATGGTGGTTACATGGGCATTTACTTTGTAACAATTTGTTCACCAGTAAAAATTTGGCTATTTACCTCTGCATATTTCACAACTAAAAACACTTTAAAAAATAAAAGCAAAAATGGTAACCGAAAGGCAAACTGAGAGTGGCACAGGTGAGGGCAAGTACACAAAGCAAACAACGCTGGGTGGACTGGCCCTGCGACGGACTCCCAAGACAGCCCTCAGGCTTCGGGGCAAGTACATGCTGCTGCTGTATTTCATACCTGGCATGCAGATGAACACATAATATGCCCAGATGCAGCTGTTGGGTTCACTGGTATTTTATGGCTATGCCAGTAAGCCATGCCCAAATCAGAGCATATTCTCCATGAGCCACCTACCTACAAGCACAGGACTTGACAAAAAGACCTGGGTTTAGTCACTAGCATATCTAGAAAAGGCAATGTCAGCTCTGAGCATAAGTCTACCTTATTATCAACCCTGCCTATGTGTGCAATACGAGAATGGGGATAGAGGTGAACATAGAGATACACCCTTCTGCATCCAAGCCCAGGATTTAAGAAGGGCAGTGCAGGCAAAATCTTAAAATGAGAACATGAAAGTGCTTAATTTAAGGCAGCCTCTTGGTCACCCCACATCTGCTCATACTTGAGCTTAATTGCCTCTGGGTGTGGACTAGCATGGTAATGTGAGGAGCTGGTGTCCACTGTGTTGAAGCTGAATATCCAAAACTGTATCAAGTATAGAGTAGCAAGAATGACAAGGTGGAGCTATGTGAAGACCAAATGCTTTGACATCTCTGTTCATTTCACTGCACACAGTCTGCATGTATAACCACCCAAGTGTCAGGAGGTAGTGTGAACAAGGCTAACATTGGCCAGGACAAGCACAGCATCAATATCAAAGTTGGATTCCTTGGGTGGGGGTCACTAGTACATATGCTTCTTCTTTTGGGACAAAGCATACTCTGGGAGCAGAGATAGGTAAGTTCTCTTCCTACAGAGACAAAATTAAAGCCTGGAACTTGAAATAAACTTCCTTTTTATGTTGAGAAGAAAATGGGTGCAATGGGACTAGAACGTTCCCCAAAGTTCTCATGCATTCACTGGTGGGGCTAATGGAGAGTGATTGGATCATGTGAGCACCATACTCACCTGCTGGCCTGCTTGGAAAAGATGTGTTGCTGGCTCCTGCCTGTTGAAGGTGTGTGTCTTTCCCTTGCCCCTTTCTTCTCTCCCTGCTTCCTGCCTGCCATGATGTGAGCAGGTTTCTTCCACCATGTTGTTCTGCCCTGGAGCCAACCAGGTCACTACGTATTGAATTCCCTCAAACCAGAAGTCAGATTAAATCTCTCCTCCTTTAAGTTGTTGGTGTTGGGTATGTTGTACTGCTGATGGGAAATGCTGACCAAGTTATTTTTATTCATCTGAGAGAAAGGTTCTGAATATACTACTTTTCCTTAATTTGTAGGAACCGTGTGCAAATTAAAAGCAGAAGATGGGTATTTGTTGGCAATCTAGAAATGGCAACATTGGACCAGAGGCTAAAACCATCCTGAATATCCAGCAGTACCATGGAAGGATACTGGCTTCTTTTGAATAAAAAGTCACAGTCCTGATCACACATCAAGTGACACCAGCACCTGTTTTATTTCTGTCTCTGTTTTCATATGTTCATTTTTATCAAGAAGTTGTAGGATCCACTGAAATAACACTTAGCTTTAGAGAGAAATTATGTGCTCATTTCCCCAATAGGCATGTTTGAACACACTGATTCATGCTTTATACTGTTCCTGTGGATGATACATGAGCAAGACATTTTTAGAAAGGACTTCATCCAAATCTCATCAACCCAATACAGCTCCTTTTATTTGGATCTTTACTTTTTTGCAAATCGCAGGATCACAGTATAAAACCAGTGGTGCCTCTTCCTTTACAAAGCCCGTCCCATGCATTCCTCAAGCTGTTGCAAGTTTCCAATTGAGCATATTAGATGGTGCCACAAAATGGATATGGCATAATTAATTACTCCTTATTTTTGAACATTTCATTTGTTCCCAATAATATAACAATAATTGTTATATTATTACAGCCAATCTCATAATGAACATCTTCATGCATGTATATTGTCAATTCTCTTTTTAAACTACTTCCTCTGAAGGAAGAATTGGGGTGAGTCAGGAAAAGCCCTGGGAATGTAGTTTCAGGTGACTGGTAGTGTTCTGCAGGTGCTAGCTCCTTTCTGAAATCTTCATATTCTCAATGCTAGCTAACCTCTTTAGCTTCCCCCCAAACCTGTCTCACTCATTCTTGGTGTCTTAGTTACTGCCTGTTGTGTGGGAATCAACTTCTATTTGCTCTCTGGGTGCTCTGCACCATGGTTTCAAAACAATGCAGACCTGTTTTAGGAAACAGACCCAGCCAATGTGGAATATCCTCTGAGCTCCAACAGCTGAGAGTCCACAGTAATTATCTTTGGGGGCTGCCAGCCCAGAGAAGTAAGAAGCAGATGTTTTTGCTTCTCCAGTACTGCCTCCCAGAGAACTTTCCCCTCCGCCCTTGTCTAGTGAACCACAATGTTCTGACACAGGCAACTTTACTCTGACTACCAACTGCCATCAGTACCATTATGTAACAGGCTCCACCCTAAATTGGACATAGCCTTTGCTCTCCCAGATCCCATAACCACTTTGGACACAAATAAAGAGCTAACAGGGATGAAATGTGGAGTCAGGAGCAGGTGCATTACAACCTTGCTTTACTATCTCCTTGTGGTGTGGCCTTGAACAAGATATTTGGTATTCTCTCTCTCTCTCTCTCTCTCTCTCTCTCTCTCTCTCTCTCTCTCTCTCTCCCCCCTCCCTCCCTTCCTTTCTCTTCTTCTCCCCTTCTCCATCTCTGTCCCTGTCTCTCCCTCTCCTCTTGGTGTCATTGTCCACAAAATAGGGATAAACTTGGGCTATTATCAGGAATTAATGAGCCACTTTATACAGAGCATCTAGCAAGATCTGTCATTGGCAAACTAAGAGTTCAGTAAATATCTGCTACTAGTTGTAACATCAAATTGCTTGTGTATTTTTTTTTTTTTTACTGAAACAAGAAAGGTAGAAAGAAAAATCTTTCCTAAGAGGTACTTGTGGTAAATAAAACTCATCTTGCTGCCTTGAGCATTAGGAAAGCCCCTATACACTATGCCAGCAAAGGTGATAGAAGACAAAAAATAAAGAGAGAGGATTGGATCTCCCTCACCATCTCCATGACACAAAGACCTGTTCATGAACCTCAGTGAGAAGCCTCGAGGTGACTATAGCTAATGGGCCTGAGTGACCCAGAGCTTCTTGCAAAACCATTCACATAAGCTTCCACTGTTTCTGCCTACATTATTTCTACCAGGAGGGAAAAGGAACTGTGGCTCAGCTGTGTAGTCTTTCTCAAGTGCTAAATTGGCTTCCTTGATTAGAAAAACACAGCCTTGGGCTCAGCAGCTTGCCAGCAATCAATGCTAATGCAAGACCCAGCTGAGGAATACAGCAGACCAGGCTCCACGCCCATTGCCACAAAGCCTTCTGCCTTGTCCAGGACATGGTCTAGAGCTAGAAAGGAGCTCATTTTATAGCACATATACTTAGAGTCAACATTTACAAGTGCCCACAGCATTTTCTGTGCAACAAAAGGCACGTGAGTAGGGCAGTTCTTGTTTGTCACACTATAGTCCCTGGGTAAACTGACCCACAAGAAGGGTCAGTTGAAAATAGCCTTGAACTGACATGCCCAGCTGCACAGGTGCATGATCCACAGAGGTAACTATCACTGCTCTCCTCATTGAGCCTTGTACTTCTCTCTGGGAACAATCTACTGTCTCTATTGAAGACAGCTGCATGTTCATCCATTTTACCCAGTTCTTATTACTTGCATTTAACACCCATTGTGTGAGCATCTTGAGTGGCAGAGGCAAGCTGAGTGCAATGTCATTCTCTTCCCTTGAGTCACAACTGGAGCAGAATTACTATCTATCCCAGCAATGCAGCCCTGAGTCGGCACCCAAGGCATTTCCCAGAGAGCATTCCACCGACATGGGCTCTGCAAGATGGTCACTCTTTAATAGAGAATAAGAAATGAAGTATCCTGCCAACCTAAATTTCATGACAGATACATGAAAAACAATTTATGAGACAAGCATTCTACACAACATCTTTGAGGAAACATGAAACTATTGCAATCCCCTTGTTTTTCAGAGAAAAGAGACTGAGATCAAGAGAAGGAAAGGGCTTTTCTGTTCTCAGTCAAGGAGACAGTGGCAGGATCACACTAATGCAGCATATCTTTAATATCTTCTTCAGAATGAAGGACCAGCAGAGGGTCTTTAACACAGGGGGTCCCTTGGCATTTTTGGTAAAGGCCTCTATCTGATATGTAGAAGAGGCTCTGAAAGGAAGACCTGTGAGATAGGTCTATGCCTTGAGGTTCCATGAATCCCAAAACGGTCCATGAGAAAGGGGTCCACAATTCAGTCCCATTAGTGCATATATACAGAAGTGTACATTTTTAGTGATAACATATATGGTTTATTATACCTTCCTCATTGGTTACATAAAATGTTTAATATTCTCTATCAGAGATAGCATTATGTGGTGCAATTGAAAATATGCTCTGTATTCAAATAAAAATCACTATTACAGTAAAAAGTACATGGCCATTGGGTCCCCTCAAAATACTCCTGCTTACTTGAAACACATTTATCCCATACTTCTTATCACTTTGGAATTAGTTCTAGAAGTTCTTTTTTAATTTTAATTCATTTTGAAGGACAAAAACAAAAGCAAAAACAAATGTCAGAAACAAAGACAGAAACAGGATAACATATAACAATACATATGTTACAGCTTTTCAAAATAAGAATAGTTAATTAACAATGGTTGTTACATTATCTATTTTTATCATTAAATCTGTTGTTCAGATTAACAGATATGGTCATGCGAGATTGGAGAAATAATTGAATATTACCACTTGCTTCAAGAAACCTTAATTTTTTTGCCTTTTTTACATTAAAATTATTTCAATAAGAGTATAATAATAATTGATAAGACATTAGGATCAGTGCATATTTAGAAGACCAAATGAGAGGTGTTCAAGCATAGACTTTGTATTGCACATTGCTGTCCACAGTGTAGTTGCTTAGATGGCGGATATCAACATGGAGAATTAGCCAGGCGTGGTGGCGCATGCCTGTAATCCCAGCACTCGGGAGGCTGAGGCAGGAGGACTGTTGCGAGTTCATGACCAGCCTGAGCTACAAAGTGAGCTTAAGGCCAGCCTGAGCTGCATAGTGAGACCTTGTCTCAAAAAAAAAAAAAAAAAAAAAAAAAAAAAAAAAAAAAAAAAAAAAAAAAAAAAAAAAAAAAAAAAAAAAAAAAAAAAAAAAAAAAAAAAAAAAACAAGAAAAACATGGAGAGTAAGTCAAGGTGAAAACTCTATACCACAACTGCTATTTTCCAAAAACTGATATAAATTATTAATACACTCATCTCAGCCACCCTGTATACATACTTGTATGTATTCCACCCTTCCTTTTCTCCTTTCTCTCATTTTTGTTGTTTAAACCTTAAGTTTAACTTCTTTCTGTTTTACTACATCTACTGTAACTTTCAGGTTTTATTCCTTCTTTCATTAAGGAATTCTTTGTTAAATTAGGGAGACAATATGATATTTACACATGTGGGTCTGATTTATTTCACTTATGAGTATAGCCTCTAGTTGCATCCACTTACCTATAAAATCTTCTAATTTGTCTTTCTTTATAGCTGAGTAATACTCCATTGTGTAAAAATATCACATCTTTTTCATCCATTCCTAGGGTGATGGGCACTTTGGTTATTTCCAAGATTTAGCTATGATAAATTGTATTGCTATAAACATGGGTGCACATATATCACTATAGTATGATATTTTCCATTCTTTTGGGAAAATACCCAGGAAGGAAATAGCTGGATTGAATGGGATTCCACTCCTAATTTTATGAGGAGTCTCCACACTGATTTCCATAGTAGTTGTACCAGTCTACATTCCAACCAAGAGTGGAGAAGGGTTCCTTTTCACCACAGTCTCTCAAGCATTTGTTGTTAGTTGATTTATTTATGATAGCCATTCCTTTTTTAATGTTGAAAATTTTGATGAGAAAAAAATAAAATAGCAATGAGACAGTTTCAAAACAGGTTAGTATGATGGTTATAATAATACATTGCATATTGTGTTCATAGTAGTTATTCAGTGGAAAAGATGCAGACATGGTATGTTGTCTAAACAATACTAGTTTACAAACCTTTATTCTCAATGAACTAAGAGAATAGGTCAAGCAATGGCCATGACTCATCCACATGGCTGACACTCACAAAGCATCTACAAACTGTCGTACAGGGTTTCAGGATAAATCCTGAGGGGGGTTGACTAACCTTGTCAGATACAAAAGTTACATTTCTTGTTATATAGGTCTTGCTTTATCTTAACTATCCAGCAGAAAAGTACAATAACAAGGTATGAAAAGACAGCCATGTACTACCACACCCAGCCCAACTATTTTTTAAAATGAAAAACAGGCACATGCCCAAGAGCAGACAGAAATACCTGGAGTCCTTTTGTTTTCTTTCTTTCTTGTTTTTTTTTTTTTTTTTTTTTTTTTGGTATTTGATACAGGGACTCACTACACAGCTCTCACTTATAGTGATCCACGTGTTTCCAGCCTCGCCAGCACTGGGATTACAGGTGTGTGCCATCACACCCAGTCTCTGTGCCTAGCTTAGCATTCCTGGGGTCCAGCATGGCACATGCCAGGGATTGTACGCTGGTCCCTGCACTTGTCTAAGCAGGTGCTCAGTCTGCTGAGCTATCTACCCGGCCCCTGGGATAAGTTTGCTGATGCTATGGAACAGTTGAATCCATTTGCATATCTCAAGGCCCACTTTTGGTTTTATATTGTAATTGGTGTACTCATTCTTTTGTTTATAATCCTTCTGATTAAAGTGTGTCATGGTGGACTCTCAGCCAAACAACAACTACAGGCTATGTGGCCAGAACTGACACTGCACCAGCTTCTTCAAAGCAAAGAAAGGGGAACTGTGGAGGACCACCTAATCAGCTCTCCTTAAAAGAGCAACTGTCTCCATTTTGACTGAGCCTGACCCTATTTATGCACAGAGCTGGCTAGAACTTTTGTTTATCCTTCAATTGGCCTTAAGCAATTACGATACGGATTACTTTCTCTGCATATCCTCTCTTCATATGGTGGAGGTAAATGTAGGCCTCCCACCTAGCTCAGCTCAAAATGATCACCTACTTCCCACAATTCACAGTCAAGCCACACCCCCACTGAATAAAAGCTGGGCAAGGCCCTGGGTGACTCTCTTGTTTCTGGAAAGCCATCTTTGTAGCTGGACCTAGAACCCCTCTACTCCCCAATGACTAAAAAGAAAATTAAAGCCTTATTAATATGCTGAACTGTAAAGAGCTCAAATCAACAACTTCTGACATTGCCAGTCCTATGGATAACCCACTACTATTATGGACTACTGGACTATATTGGAATATTTTGCTGAATTCACAGTATTTAAATGGCAATGGAAAACCCATGTCTGACAAAACTAAACAAAAAAAGGGTATATGAATGAAGGACCATTTTGTATCTGTATATACAAAATAGTTAGGGTAGATATACAGATACTTTCTCTTAACTGAATTAGAAGAAAGATTTATACTAACAGTGTTTGGACAGGACATCATATCTGTATCATGTAGTATGAATAACCACTACAAAGACAACAATATGCAATGTGTTAATTATTGAAATTGTCCTATTAATCGGTTTTGAAACTCTCTTATTGCTATTTATTTCTCAATAAAATAAAGAAATAAAGAAATGTGGTATAGGTATAAGTGGATAAACTGATCATTAGAACAGAGGGTCTTAAAACATACGAACATATATGTGGACACTTGTATTTTATAAGTGGAGACCTGTGAGAAAACAAAAACTGCTAACTGGAAAAAAAATGAATGAAGAGAAAGCTGTATATCTATCCTAACTCTTGTGTATACATATTTTTTTCTCTCTTTTTTTCCCACAACAAAAAGGTCCTCTATTTGCACTTTTGTGAAGTTAGTAACACATGACACTAGGTTGCCTAGCGACTAATAGCTAACCTTAACCAGACAGGATGTTCATTTCAGGAGTGAGGTAGCTTGCTTGCTTTAGGCACTGGGCCAAGTCCCACCTACACATATTTAATCGATTTCCTAACTTTGTGACTTCCAACATATCCCGCTTTTTCTTTTGTTTTGTCGGAGATGGATGTTCCACTGCAGTTAGAGAAGCTGTATTTGGAGAAGACTTTACAGGACCTTTTCATACCTGAAGCCTGCCTAAAGATTGTAGGTACTTGAATTCAGCAAAATAACCCAATATAGTCCATAATAGTAGTGGGTATTCAGCAGAACTTGCAATTGTTTGAAATTGTTGACTTGATCCTATTACAGCTCAGCATATTAATATGGCATTACTTTTTTGTTGTTTGCTTGTTTTTTGGTGGAACTGGGGATTGAATTCAGTCCTTGTGCTTGCCAGGGAAGCGCTTATTCCACTGAGCCATCTCCCCAGCCCCAATATGGCATTACTTTCAAGAAGTATTTTTTTTTTTTTTTGCTGGCTCAAGCTGCCATAAGGGTAGGTCTGGTAAGGCATGTGGAGCTGGGGATCAAACTGTGGTATCCTGTGCCTGATTGTGTTTGCATAAGCAGGTGCTTAAACAACTGAGGTTACTGCCAGGCCCCCAGCATTACTTTTAATACCTCCGGTTTATACTTTTCTGCTGGATGGTTAAGACCAAATTAAAGTAAGACCTATATAACTAAAAATGTAACTTTTGTATCTGACAAGGACAGTCAAATCCCCTCAGGATTTACCCTGAAACTCTGTACAGCAGTTTGTAGTTCTTTTGTCAGTGTCAGCCATATGGATGAGTCACGACCATTGCTTGACCAATTCGCTCTCTGTGAAAGCCTGAGAGATTTTTTTCTCTCTAGGTGACTCACCTTAGACCCACTATACATTGTTGATCACTTTCTTCAGTGGCCCCATAGTTTCCTTGATCAGAAAATTTGGGACACTACTGAGTTACAGGATATCACAGCACAGGCTCTCTTTTATCCTGAATCCTCACTGACCTTGAAGGGCTAGTGCCAAAATATTGGCTTATGACAGGCATTCTTTCTGGGGTGAGATAGTATTTCAATATTGTTTTAATTTTCATTTCTTAATGGCCAGTGATGTGGAGCATTTTTTCATGTGCTTCCCTCTTGTATTTCTTACTCTGAGATGTATGCGTTCATCTCAGATGCCCATTTTTGGATTGGGGCTTTAAATTTTGGGGATCTAATTTTTTAATTTCTTTATATATTCTAAATAAAATATCTTTGTCTGAGTGATTATTGGTTAGGACTTTTTTCCCCAGTTGTAGGTTGTCTTTTCATTCTGTTGGTAATTTTTTTGACATGCACAAATTTCTCAATAAGATGAGGTCCCAGTTGTTGATTCTTTGCAATATTTTCCACACAGTTTGGTTCAGAAATGTAAGTTTGTAATTCCACCTTCTTATTTTGGCAGTTGAACACTGGTGCTCAAATGAAACTTCTCAGCATACATTTCCAAGGAGAATTGTATTGTTTTTCCTTTCTTAATGTTTGTTTGTTTGTTTATCAGCTCAGGGATCTTCACTCCTCCATTTATTTCTGTGTTCAAATCCTCTCCAGCCTTTAAGTCTTGGTGACAATATTCTTTCTTTTAGAGATCCTCAGTTCAAAGTGAATGTTTCGTATCATAGAGATATATGTATACCTATGTTTATAGCAGCACAATGTGTGATAGCAAAATCTTGGAAACAACCAAGATGTCCATCACATGAGGAATGGTTGAAAAAGATGTGGTATTTCTATATAATGGAGTATTACTCAGCTATTAAGAATGATAAGTTTAAGCATTTATACTGAAGTGGATGCCACTTGAACATATACTCATAAGTGAAATAAACCAGACACACATGTGTAAATATCGTATAGTCTCCCTAGTATAACAAGCGCAAAGCAGAAATACAAAAGGAAATGTACAACAAGTAAAATCAATTGAGTCAGATAAGGCAAAGTGAATGGCATATGCTGCAGGATACTAATCAGCTTTTCTTCTGGATG
Source organism: Ctenomys sociabilis (assembly GCA_004027165.1). Taxonomy (NCBI): domain Eukaryota; kingdom Metazoa; phylum Chordata; class Mammalia; order Rodentia; family Ctenomyidae; genus Ctenomys; species Ctenomys sociabilis. The sequence continues at coordinate 12,247 of PVKA01051148.1, forward strand.
GTTAACAACCTAAGATCACAAGTCAGAGTTGGAGAAATAGAAGAGCCACAAGGCCCGCCAACATTTTGGCCCTAGCCTTTCAAGGTCAGTG
>PVKA01051149.1:0-12340 GCA_004027165.1 Ctenomys sociabilis
GGGAGGGGCTGGCATGGCATGTGGTGCTGGGGCTCGAACCGCGGTCCCTGAGAGGCGCTCTAGACCGTTGAGACATCTTGCCAGCCCTCCAAGCATCCCCGGATCAACAACCAAATTGGTCTCACTCCAGCCCTTAGTGTCCCTTCTCTCCACACTTAAAGCATCCCTCAGCTTTGGGTCTCCTGCCTTGTTTCCCCTGCACTAACTGGGCTACTGCTGCAGCCAGACCTGTATTGCTCAAGGGCCCGCCAATCTCTCGGCACAATTTCATCCAGACCTCAAGTCCTTTGCCTTTGTAGGGCGTGGTGGCAGCCCTACACTCCTTGTTGCACTGTTCATATACTAACTGTTTGACTAGGGGCATGGCTGCCTCCGAATCCCCAAAGATGCGTCCAGCCGCCTCCACCATTCTGGCAACGAAGTCTGAAAAGGGTTCAATGGCCCCTTGCTGTATTTTAGTCAAGTTGCCTGTAACCTCTCCTCTATTGGACAAAGACTTCCAGGCCTTAATGGCTATCTTATTTATCTGCTCATAGACCTGCTGCGGGTATCCATTCTGATTCGCAGCAAAGCACCCCTGGCCAAGCAACATGTCTCGATCCCATGCTGGCTGTCCCGCAACTCTGTTCTCATATTCCTGCTCTGCAGCAAACTCAATCTGGAAGGAGCGCCAATCCAAATATTGGCCAGGGGACAGGGATGCCTTAGCAAGATTATGCCAATCGCTAGGCGTCATGGCATATGTATGCAGTGTCTCGACCTGAGCCATGGTAAAGGAGGCGTTAGTACCATACCGAGTCAGCCAGATTCCTCACCACCTTAAAATCTAAGGCCTCATGGTACCTATTCCCTTGTTGATCCTGAAAAACTGGGCAAGCCAATTCAGGGAACTCGGACCAGACTCTTGGATGGTGATATCGGCCACTGTCCCTTTCATAAGCTGGGGGAGCCAAAGGCTCCAGGCCCACTTCAGGCTTCACCTTCCCTTTTCCTTTCACTCGGCTGGTTTTTGACCAACTGAGCGTTTTTAGGGCTTCCGCTAATGCTCGGTCTACTTCTTCCATGTCAGTGGTAGAGGCACTATAATCACTTTCACTTTCAATACTCTCACAGAAGTGGGTAGGACCCTCTTTGGCTAGGTCGGGACATAGTCTTCCCTTGGGTCTCGCTCCTTCTTCTTCCCACTTTCTGGTTACGGGGGAGCCAACACTGCCGCCCTTTTTAGAGCGCTCTTCCTGTAACTGCCCTAGGGCTTCTTCCCCACTAGCAACTAAGGAGTCATATTTAGGGTCCTCCAGGCAACTTCGAAGGAGTTGCCACAGAGGAACAGTACCTCCCCCAATATGGTCTTCTGTCTGTGCCCTTTCTAGGTCTTTTCCCAGTTTATCCCACGAGGGGAGGGAGAGACTTCCGGTGTTAGCAAACCAAGGGGCAGCATGATCTACCTCCTCAAGGAACCGCTCCTACGTTTTTCTTCTTAATCTGAGTTTTTTAGACAATAGAAGCCCCTGTAAGGCCTCAAAAATTGGGTGCGAGCTAGACGCGCCCATAGCTACTTTCACTTTCTCTCCGTTTGCTCGCTGGCGAACAGCCGAAAGGCGTTCCGTTCTCGGTAAAGAGAACCCCCTCGCTCAAAGGCGAGTAGCCGAAAGGCGTTCCATTCTCGATAGAGAACCCCCTCGCTCAAGGGCGAGCAGCCAGTCCCACGGCGCCTGCGGGAGGCCAGTCCTTTCTTACCTAGGACTTACCGACGCGTCCTCCTGAAAAGCCGAAAATCTGAGCTGAAGGGGAGTAGAGGGCGCTCCCCGTACGGGCCACCACTTGTTGCGCGCACCCTCGCCAGCAAAGATGATGCAACAACCAGCTCTTCCATCCGCAGTTTATTCAGGACCTTGAACAAGCTTGCTTCTTCTTCTTACCTGCTCCGCCCCTCCGCCCCTCCGCCCCTCCGCCCCTCCGCCCCTCCGCCGCTCCGCCGCTCCGCCGCTCCGCCCCTCCGCCCCTCCGCCGCTCCGCCGCTCCGCCGCTCCGCCGCTCCGCCGCTCCGCCGCTCCGCCGCTCCGCAGCTCCTGACCCGGGCAAGCCCGCCCCAAGCTATATACCACAAGGCGTCCAACCCTGGAGTGACACGTGGGCGCAGCCGATAGGTCCAGATACGCGGAAGGGAGCCACAGTCTTTGCCTTAGCCATATAAGGAGTTGTTTACTACAGAGAACACTCACCCAGTGCTGGTGGAAGGCGGAAGCCAGTGCCGTCTTTCAGGCGCGGCTATTCGCAGCTCTCTACAGTTGAGCTGCAAAAGGCTCAAGTCAACAACTTTTGACATTGCCAGTCTTACAGAAAACCCACTACTATTATGAACTACTGGACTATATTGGATTATTTTACTGAAATCACACACCTACAATATTTAAATGGCAATGAAATACCCATGTCTGACAAAACTAAACAAAAAAAGGGAATATAAGTGAAGGACCATTTTGTATCTGTATATACAAAATAGGATGGATGTACAGCTACTTTCTCTTAATTCAATGAGAAGAAAGATTTATATTAATAGTGTTTGGACAAGGTATCATGTCTGCATCTTGTACTATGAATAATTACTATGAAGACAACAATATGCAGTGTATTAATTATTAAAACTGTCCTACTGATCAGTTTTATAGCTTTACCTCTTAATAGAACAACTCAGTCCCTAAAATTTAACATTATTCTTTGTATTTATTTGTGGAGTACATGTTATTTGTGTTTTGAGTGGTCCTCCTTTAATTTGGATATGTTGCCTCTCAATTTAATTCTTCTACCAACTTCAAAGCTGTTTCTTTTAATCTCACCCTTCTTCGTCCAGTTTCCTAGTAGAATTTCAATGCTTTCATAAGTTTTTTGCTAAAAACATCTCTTTTAGGGTATCCTCTTAGCCTTCATGCAAAAAAAAAAAAAAGAAAAGAATTAAATTGGATTTCCTGATCCTTATCTATAATTCTTGTCATCTTTATACATGGAGAAGGAGGAAAGGAGGGAGGGAGAGCGAGAGAGAGAGAAAGATAGACAGAGACAGAGACAGAGACAGAGAGAGCAAGTGAGAGTGCTATTTATATACCTTTTAGTACTAGATAATTTCAAGAGATATTTGAGGTTCACTCTAATCAATTGATTGCACCAGAATCCTAATATTGAAATGTTTGTTCTTCCGTCTCCTCCTCCTGCCATCTCAGGTGCCGCTAATGTTTTACCTGATTTCTTTCAGAGAAACTATATTTTCTCTTTCTGTTAAATACTGCTTTCACTTCCTTTGTACTCCACCACAGCACTCTGCCTGTTCCACATTATCAGAGAAAATTACTAGCAGCCTTATTTTCTCCCAATATTTGTGTACATTCATCAGCAGTGGACATTTCTTGTTCATTTTTTCTCTTAACAGTTTTCATAAAGTATACTACCAAAAATCAATTACTGAAGGATGAAAGGAGGCATGAAATAAGTATAATTCCTAATTTCTGTGCACATTATATTTCCTTTCTGACTTACGTATCAAATTATGGTAACTTATGAAATTTACTGTTGTGCATGTATCATAATTCAAAGATGTGCTGAAACAGGGTCACATATCTACATTCCTCTCAGCCCTGGGACTTCTGAAGTTTGAAATTTGAGTTTAGGTTTTGCTGAGTAACTCTATTTTCTTATTTTCCATGAGTTGAGCTATCAGATGTTAAGCACTTTTGGTAGCTTTGTTTCTCCTAAACTAACCACATGAAATTTGCCTACTGCTATCTATGCCATTGAAGCAAAGCTCAGTTGTTTTTATTTTATGAAAAATGAATCTAATTTTTGAAGATAAGTAATAAGAAAATAGGGAAAATCATTTCTTTTTTCTGAAGAATCAATGAAAATTTTGTTTCTCATACTTATTCTCCATTTAGTGTTCACCTAAGCTGAGAGGTCAAGACCCTCTCCCTCACTCCAAGGCTCACTTCCTTGCGGCCCTGAGTGAGGAACAAACCTCAGATGCAGTTCTGCCCTGCTTTGTACATTGAACCCAATGCAGGGCAAAACCACAAGAATCCCCTGACCTGAAATAGCATTCTCCCCAGTAGATCAGGTGGCCTTGCCAAGATTAGGCCTACCTCGGCTACCGCAGCCTGCAAACTGCCTCCGCACAAAACTCCTTAAAAGCCCTGTGCTTTGCCTTGTTCTCTACTGTCTTGGTCCACTGGACAGCTGGCCTGCTTGCTCCTACCCCCAGGAAATCTTCTTGTGTCAGAATGCTTGGTCTGGTCAACTGCCTGAGTTCATACCTAATGTAAAGTCTCTATTTAGAATTTCTTCATTAATTACATAAATAGAATATTCTTTTACATGTTTTCAGATGGGTTTTAATTCTTAAATATGTAATTTTCTCATGTAAGAATAAATGCAAGGCTCATAGAAATGTCTCAGTAGAATGAGCCCTTGGCAGGAAGGCGCAAGGTCCTGAGTTCAATACCCACTACTGCAAAAAAAATAAATAAATAAAAGTGAAATAAATAAATACAGTGAAAGGCCTTTTTTTGTCTCTGTTTCTGATACATACATACATACATATATATATATATATATATATATATATATATATATATATATATATATGCATTTATAAATCACCTCCTTACCAGTAAGGAGGTATTCTCTAAAGTATAGTAAACTTGCAAAGTTTTTTTTTGGCAGAACTGGGGATTGAACTCAGGCCTTTGCACTTGCCTGGGAAGCACTTATTCCAATGAACCATCTCCCAGCCCCGCAATTTTTATAAGATAACTAAATACATGGCTTTTTTCACTTATGATTCTGCCTTTGTTTTTTGGAACCATTATTATAGACATAATTAATTTTAAAGTCTCTTTATTATGTCGTATTTTACAAAACATGATGACTCTTTCTTTGCCCTTTAGTTAAGACTTTCTTCATTTAACCTGAAAGTAGCCAGTAGTGATCTCAGGTAATAGTATTTAGGACATTGTTGGCCAGAATAGTATATCATTCTCACAATCACTGGAAACATTTCTGAGTTTAATATTGCCAGGTTAATTACATATGTTCATAATTTTTTAATTTTTTTTAAAATTTAAAGTTATACTCAACACAAAATATTAGCATGTGGAATTTTCTGACCTGACATGTTTCATGGTGAACCAGTCTAAAACAACCACACTAATGATTGCAAAGATCAAACAGAGAGGCAGCTGTGGTAACTGAAATACTAAAGGCAATGCATCCCATCACTGTCTGATGTTGGGTAAAGTTTGAAAAACTCCAAAAGTGTGAACCTTCTAAAGTGTGAACTGCAGTTCGTTCTCAGAGGACTTTTCATAGGGTTCAAGCGCATATGGCTCTCCTACACAAAGTTTAGGAAGGTGGCTGGATTTCGAGTGCTCCTAGCTGACTTGCTGTTAGGAAGTAGGACTAGGTGGAAATAGTTCATTAGAAGTTCACTTGGAGGGGTACATGCTTGCCCCTGGCTCCTCCTATTCTCTGCTTCCTGGCTGTAATGGGTTGAATAACTTTGTTCACTTTGCTCTGCTAGTGTGCCATTTCTTCCTCAGAGTCCGCCAGCTGGTGAATGGATTGAACTTCGTGAAAACTTAAGCTGAAACAAATCTCTCCTCATTCAAGCTGCATTGTCAGATACTTTGCCCCTGAAAGGGACAGTGAGTAATGCACTATGTCAGCCCACTTACAGACTGCTAGTGTGATGCTTTTCTGCTCTAAGAGCTACTCTCCTGTGTTTGTTTTCACATTTGCTGAAGGATAGGGAATAGATAGTATCATACTCTATTTTACTAATAAGAAAATCAATTCAAAGAAAATATAGTACCAGACTAAATTAACAGAAGGATCTAGTAAGTGGAAAAGGAAAAACTGAGTTTTTCTCTCAGATCTAAGTGCTTCACTTTGATATGGAAATATTTCTCAAGAACAGATCAGTAATGTGTAGGCAGGATCTGTGTTTCTTTTCTCTTTTTCTTCAATTTTAAACTAATACAATGCTTATATGTATTTAATTAATATTATTTACATTAATAATTAAAAATCCCTTAACTTACATGTTAAAAGTAAAGACACATAAGCAGGAGTGATTTAATTCTTTCACTTTGCCAGTTAGGATGTTTTCCTTTTGCCAAACCTAGTAGCAACAAAGGACAAAATGAAATTCATTAATTTTTCTTAGGTTTCCTTGAATCTTTCATCCTATTTCCTATTACCAGATAAAGGAAGTTCATCCAAGGAAGGTGTAGCAGGTCTCTAAGTGAGGACCAACCTAAAAATGAAGTACCTTCAAAGAGCTTTGGTTTTCAACCAATCCTTATGCTGTCAAAGAGCTTAGTTCATGGCACAGGCCACTCTCCCTTTCCTCAATACCACCAGTTTATACAATGTTTCCTTGTTCAATATTTCTCTGTACCATATGCTGTACACAAGTAGCCCTATGCATGTCACATCTTGCTGCATATGAGAGTCATACATGTAATACAATAGTTCCCTGAAACGATAAGTCTTGTTTGGTTGGGCTGGGGATGTAGCTCAGTGTACAAGCACATGCCTGGCAAGTATAAGGTCCTTAGTTTTATTCTAAGCAGAGAGAAAAAAAGAAAGGAAGAAGGAAGGAAGGAAAAAAGGAAGGAAGGAAGGAAAGAAAGAAAGAAGGAAAGAAGGAAGGAAGGAAAGAGAGGAGGAGAAGAGAAAAGAGAAGAGAAGAGAAGAGAAGAGAAGAGAAGAGAAGAGAAGAGAAGAGAAGAGAAGAGAAGAGAAGAGAAGAGAAGAGAAGAGAAAAGAAGAGAAAAATATAACCCTTTTTCTGGGTCACTAATTACTCTAATAGTACCCCAAAAGAACTAATTATCTACACTGCCCCATGCCCCAACAATTTCTAGGAATTTGAGGAGGAAATGTGGAGGGATATTTGATTCGCCCACACGACTTTTCTCCAAGTCCTGCTTGCTCCTCAGCTCTTACTCCCTCTCCTTGGCTCATTTCTTCTTGGCAGGTAGAAACAAAGTCTTTTCTCATTTGTTTTACACCAGTCCACTAGTCCTAGGCTATTGATTGTAGCAGCCTTTTAAAGAATTTCCTACCATATAGAAGTGATTGTATAACATATACCAATAAAACCTTAATATTGAAAAAAGGACTCTCTTTCCAGAGCCCCTCAATTTTTCCACCATGGAAATACATTATTTTGGTTTTCCTTAAACCCTGATTTATTAACAAGTCATGCCTTCATGTGAAACACCCCTTTCTTTTCTTTATTTCTAGTTATAATCCCTCTATAGTATCAAACGAAACACTTCAGGTCTTTTTAAAAATTAACGTTCTAGTTTGTTGTTGTTGTTTTTAATGACTTTAGGGCAGCGTCTACAGGGAATACAGGGTCTCACTACATAGATAAGACTAGTAGTGATTCTCTTGTTTTCAGCTTCCCAGGTGCTGGGATTACAGGTGTGTGGCCACGTCCAGTCTCAATTACTGTCTCAGCACATCCCGGGGGCAGGGCCAGCATTGCACATCTGGGATTGAACCCTGGCCACTGTGCTTTGCTGAAGCAGGTATATTAGTCTGCTGAGCTATCGGGTTGGCCTAACATTCTGGTTTTAAAAGATGCAATGATGAGATTCCTAATGGCAAAGGGAAGCTTTATGTTTCTTTGACTTAAATTCCCATACTCTGTATTTTAGAAATTCTGTGCTAAGAAAACTTTCTTAGTTTTTCCTTCTTTACAGTGATATATTATTACCTCGTAAGACTCTTAACAAGCATACTGTGAAAAGAATAAGAAAATATTTGGAGATTTATGCATTTTCAAATACAGTCTGATGTAAGAAATATGAAGAATATGAAAAGAATGGAAAAGGTGTATAGTGGATTGAAATGTCAAATTTTATTTATCACTGAAAAATTAGTGAGGAGACAAATACTTTCAATAAAAGAAAAACAGTAGAGGTCTAAACCATGCTCTTTTTTCTTTTAAGCTAATTTCATTCTTGTTTCACACCATTTTTCTCTCTCTCTTTTTTTGGGGGGTATTTCTTTTATACCTTGGTCCCTACATTATAAATTGATTGAATATGAAGATGAATAATAAATTGATTGAGTATGAAGATGCCTTCATAATAAAAATAGTTAATTTTTGATTTTTTGATTTTAGAAGATTGCACAAACAATTTTATGAGGTGAAAATACTTGTTACAGAAACACCAATTACTATATATATTTCTTAATATGTACCCTTACCTCCCTAACTCACATGTATATGTCTATCATAATATACAAGTATGTATGTCTAGAATTTACTTGTTTATTTTTAGTGGCCATAAATATTTCATGTTAAATGCAACTAAAACGGAATGACTACAAAGTCCACTTGTGTGTACCTCAGCAAACGTTAAGAATTTGTGGAAGTCAATAAAATGTGAAGTTAAGCACAGCATTTGCTCATTGCTAAAAGCCATCGAAAATTGTGCATCCAGCAGAGTTCACACGTTTAAAAATGGAAAGGTTCGCTGTCAAGGATAATGACAAAAAGCTTGAGAATGTGAGTGATTTAGATACCAAGTGATGCTGAAAGGCCTGGGAGAAAACTGATAAGGTCTCCAATTGTTTTTATTAAAAATAACCTTTTTGCAATTTCTCTTTTCAAACCAAACAAGAGTAGAAAACTGGGAGATGATTCCAATCTATGGTACTGATGATAATTTTGCAAATAAAATGTTAAACCTTGAAAGATTTTATTCTACCTAAAATTTAGTGTGTAGTGTAAGGTAGAATCAGTGTTGAAAACTGGTGCTCAATTACTGAAATAATTCTTATCAAAATAATGTCAAGAGGCAACGGTAAAACAAAGAATTTGGAAAGAAGCACATAACGACAAGAGGCTGGACAGAGCTCAAACTAACATAACAACTATTAACTATTTAGATTATTAAATTCCACATATGACCCGAAATTGCATCCTATTCACAGATACTTCCTTGCATCAAAAAATTCTACCTCTAGCCAAATGTATAGCATTAGAATTTTAGGTAGACTGAAAGCAGTGTGATGATCGTATATTTTTTATTACCTTTCAGAAAATATCGCCGGGCGTGGTGGCGCATGCCTGTAATCCCAGCACTCGGGAGGCTGAGGTAGGAGGATTGTTGTGAGTTCGAGACCAGCCTGAGCTACAAAGCGAGCTTAAAGCCAGCCTGAACTGCATAGCGAGACCCTGTCTCAAAAAGACAAAAAAAAAAAAAAAAAAAAAGAAAAGAAAATATACACAGTTTGGTAAGACTATTACCCCTAGTACTTAAAAATTGCAATGGAGTCACATTAAGTAATGATAATGTTATGTATAGATGTAGAGACTGTGTCAGAGGAAGATCTCAAACCATGGTGCTGGCAAGTGAGGGTAAGAGCTGATGTATTCCCACTACAAGTAGCTCCCTATAAGCACTTGTCTATTCAAGAGGTGAAGAGCAGTTGTTACTCCATCTTTCCCTCTTCTCTGGCCTTGTTATTTCAGTTTGCTGAGGGGATCCTGAAGTGCAACTGCATAGTGTATCACCCAGTGCCCCCCCCATTACTTTACAACTTTAACCTCTAATTTCATGTGTATATAGGGTTTTTATGTCTTTCTGATATAACTAGTGAGGGTGATTTTATTTTTCTGTACAGCATATTTTATATTCCAGTTTCATGTAAAAAAGTGTAACATTGATTTATTTAAATGGTTTGAAATAAATATCAGATAATAAACTGAAACATTTTGCAAAAATGGAATAAAGTTTATTTAAACTATATGCCCATACTTCAAAGAATAGTTTAGAAAGAAAATTAAGATATGCAGAATAACCACACAGAGCACCAACACACACTTGTGCAGTAATGAGTTTGACTCTAACCAACAAAACAACTATCTCTTCCATATTTCCTCCTCATTATTATTAATCAGAAGCACAAACAAGCATTTCTTGTTTGTGCTGATCTTGTAAAAACAGAAATTGCTTCTTTCAGGTACAAATAACATAACATACATGCTTGATAAACACGACTGCCTGATCAAAATTTGCATTTGGCCAGAAAGTTACTGTACTTACAACAACCCAATCGTAAGAACTTGCAGACGGCATTGAGAAAAATCACAAATAAATATCTAACAGCACTCAGAATGAAGTTGATTAGGCTCACAGGAAGCGTTTTCATAGAATTTTTACTGCATCAAAAATGCTGAGTGTCAACATTTTATGTTATTGGAAATAAATGGCAAGACTGCTCTGTGACAAGGTAAGACTGATGAGCCCATTGGTTTAATGTATGTTTTTAAGTTTTCTTTTGAAATTATATAGCAGTTTCTCTTCTAAGTTATTCTTAATAATGTTATATTCAAATCATTTTCTACCTAGATGGAAGAAAAAGTGATTTTCCAAAGCTATTTGCACTCAAATTATTTTTGCTGTACATACAGTGTTCTATTTCTGGAGGGCTCAGATGATTAAATATGTTTTTACTTCTCTTTAGTCTGAAGAAATCAGAAAAAATGGTTACACTTTCTCCTGCCTCTCTAGTAGTTAAGCTTAAGTTCTGCTTTGTTTATTTTATGATTATTCATCTCCAATTTTATAATGATGAATTTTATAAAGAATATCCTACAGTAGTTTTTGATAGAAGACAAAGTTCTCTCTCTTGACTGGAGTTTGGAATCAGCCAGGTATGCCTGACTATTCATGGACTTCACTCCACAGGTCACTTTATATCTAGTGACAAGATACCGAAGCAGAAGAATTTCTACTGGGTGATAACATCATGAAACAACAGATTCCTTTAGGTGCTTTTTTTACCCCTCAGCTTGAAAAACAGGGTATGTTTAGATAGCACCTCTTCAAAAATGTCTGACTTCCATGGATTTTCAGTCAGTACATGCACCTGGTTGAACATGATTTACTGATCTTTACCATGTAAAATTTCTTGGGTACGTGTGACAATTCCCTGACACATAACTGAGTCGCTAAAAGGAGATTGCTAGCAACTGAGACATTCCATCGCTAAAACTTATTATTTGGGAGAATTATTATTTATGTTTTGTGATATCAGAAAAAATAAGCAGTTTAGACTAATTTTACTGATGTTACAAAGAAAGACAATAATTCCCAAGTTTCCATTATTTACAATTTCTTATTTTTTTCACCATTTTTACACGAAACCTCCTTCTTCTGTGTTGTGTTCTACAAACTTTGAATATGTCCTAGCATCATCACTCTATTTCAGCTAGTTAACATGGAAACATTGACAAACGTGTAATAATTCCTTCCCTTTACGTACTTATAGATAAAATATTTTTGGATATAAATTCACAAAATTTACAAAATGCTTTCTGGAAATATTTTTGTCAGACTCCTACCTGCTGTGATTATAAAGTAAGTGAAAAAAATACTTAGGCTTCAGTTGTTATGGAAGGCAGGTTCACTAAAAATGTAAGCATGAATGGAGAACATTGCATCCTTCAGTACACTGAAATACTCTGGATCTGGTTGGGTTTCCCACTTCTTTCTTTGCCTATGCCTCAGAATTAAAGGTATAGGACAGCACACTAAGCAGTCTTACTTGCTTGAGGTGTCAGATTACAGAGTTCTGTGTTAGAATATTTCAAATAAACTTGCAAACTAACACAGCAAAAATTCAGACTAAAGAGAGAGAAAGGCTAAGTCCTAAAATGTGTTCATAAAGTAGGCCCAAGTCATTGTCTAACTGCTGAATCATGCCTGTGAGAAGGAGCTCCCACACTGTCTAGTTACGGTGGCAACTACTTTCTGTAAGGCCTGAGTGGATATTTCTGCCATAGTCAACTTCTGGTAAAACACAGGTTAGAGTATAAGTTCAGACAAGTTCGCGGATTTTTAGGGAAAATATTGGCCACTTTATTCAAAGCAATAAACAACACTCAGAGCATCTACAAAATACAACTTAAAATATCATATATAAAATATTGAATATTAAAAATATAAAGAGAACAAGGAAATCACCTTCCATATTAAAAAAATAACATAATTATAAACCCAAAATGACATAGATCATAAAATAAGTCATAAAGAGATGGCCTGCTAAATAGTTCAGCTGTTAAAACCCCTGCAGGCAGGCAGAGGGGTTGGGGATGGGGTTTCTCTGGCCTATTTTGCCAGCCCTGCTCTTGGGGGGTGCTGGGACAGCAATTGAGTCACAGCTGTAATCCCAGATCTTTGCTTTTTCTTTTTTCTTTTTTTTCTTTCTTTCTTTCTTTCTTTCTTTCTTTCTTTCTTTCTTTCTTTCTTTCTTTCTTTCTTTCTTT
>PVKA01051150.1:0-12339 GCA_004027165.1 Ctenomys sociabilis
CCCCTTTCCCTGTGCTTTTGTGGCCCGAGGCTTTCCTTTTTCACAGCCCTTCTTAGACTCTCCCCACACCCCTTTGTCCTCCAGAGCACAACTCCTGCTGCAAAGGCCGATTATCTTATGTTTCCTGTCTGCTACCTGGCACAGGGCCTGCGTCACACACTTGGAGTCTGCTCAGCATGAATGAATCTCAGTCCTCCCTGTGTGTGTCGCCCACTGGGAAGCCAACACTGCTCGTGACTGGCTGCTGGGAGGGACTTACCTTAAAAGGCTCCTGTTCTAGGAAAGGGAAACTTTCATATTCCTGGAAATGGAATACTTTACAGCATTCGCAGTGGGTTGCCACACCTCTGGCCTTTGAATTGCTCCTTCGCGGCAGCTGTTAGGAGCAGGTGGAGCAGGAGTGGGAGGCTTCTTGAGCAGGTCAGCCTCTGCCTCATGCGGCTGCTGCCTGGCAGCTCTCAGCCGCTGCCTCCCAAACTCCAGCAAATGTGAAAGGCACTGGAGAGAGAGAAAGCTAGCCTGATACCCTCCCCACACAATGCCCTTTCTCTGTACGAGAAGGATAGTAGTTATCGCACCTCCCAAGTTTATGAGAGCTGCAGCCCTCTCAGGAATAGATGATCTTACAATCTTTGATGCTCCTAGTAATCCCATAGATAGCAACTCCTTAAACCTGGAAGGCATCCTAAAAATGTAACAGTCACATCATCCTTTAGAGATGGAGAACCTGGGAGGCTGGGAGGAGACAGGAAGATGCAGCAGACTACAGAGCCTGAGGCCTTCCTCCATGCCTCCTACTCCCATCACCTTGTGACCTCCTTGCCTCGTGACTGCTCCTCCTTGTCACTGATCCATAGTCTTTCCCACGCATCCAGGCTCACACTTTCTAAAGGAGAATGAAAGCAGAAAGGGAACCCTTAGGAAAATAATAGATTGCATTGAACTTCCAAACAGCCCCCACCCTGTCTGTCCTGTCCTGTCCTGTCCTGTGTAGAAGCAGTGTTGAACTTTAAGTCCTTGATGCCTCTCCCCAGTAGGATTGTCACTTGCAGGCCACATGGGTAGACTGTAGAACATTTTGTGGAGCACAACCACAGAGGAGAAGGATCGTACCATGCGGTGCTGAGTGATTCAGTGTCACCCAGGAGTCTGGTCCACCTAGGAGTCTTAGAAAACATTGGGATAAAAAAAAAAAAAAAAGAAAACATTGGGATTTGAATTGAGTTTTGTGGGATTTGTGAATTATAATAATCATTGTTATGGGTTCTCAACATAGAGACCACACCTGAGTCCAAATTAAAATTTAAATATGAGCCTTTTATTAGTCAGGATTCTGAGTGAAAGAGGAGTCCTTCAAACCTACTGTCACATGGTGATGCTGGTGACGCTAGAAGCCTCCATGGTGAGATGCAGCAGTGAGGGGAGCAGCAGCTGTGAAAGAATGCACTAGCTGGCAGTGAGTGCTGAGGGCTTAGTCCTGTGACTGAGAGAGCAGCTGGCTGGGAGCCGTCTTGGGAAGGGGCCAGCTGAGCTCAGAACTTAGAACTCGGGCTGTGGGACCTGTCTAGTATCTCCCAGCTGGGCTCAGGCCCACGGAAAGTACGCTGACAGCTGCAGGCTGAATGAGTCTGGTCTTGGCTTCCAGAAGGTGCAGGTTCACTGAGATTGTCCACTACTCTGTCAGAAAGCTGCTGCTGGCTCTGGGATAAATCAGCATGGATCGGGACTGTGTCTCCACATGTTGTCTACAGTGACAGCAGCGATAACCCTGGAAGGGGACTCCTCTTTTTTTCTCTCATTTGTTTGTTGTTGTGATGGTGGTTTTGTCTTTGGTTTTTGTTTTCTGGTTTTCTTTCTCCTTCATTGTTTGATCTTGCTTTTATATGAGTGTGAATGTGGTTTCTAGCCTCTTGTGATTGTGGTTCTGTTCTTTTTATCTCTTTTTCTCCAGTCTTCTGCACCACTTTCCCCAAGTTAGTGTGACCCCCTTTGTCCTTCAGTCTTAGTTCTAATCTCTTCCTCTTCTACTTTTCTATTTTCTCACTAACATATTTTAGAATTTAACTCCCAAGGGTGAAATGGACATATTAAGAACTTGTATACTGCATATAATTTTCCAGTTTGTTTTATATTTTGTTGTACAACCACAAATATAACTTACATGTTAAAGGTGGCAAATTAGTAGTTAGCTCAGCTTGTCATTTTCTAGGCTGTGTTCGGTGTTGTTGCCATTGGTACCCTTGTAGCCATAGTTCTAAGCAGCTGTTCCTCTGGAAGAACAGGAAAACTTAAGATTGATAGTTCACAGAAAATACTGTACCACGGTGCTAAAGAGCCAGAAGCTGGGCCAGATAGGCAGCGACTTCTCATTCTCAAGAAACTGAAGAGATGAATAACCACTAAGAAAACGATTTGCAATGTATTAATTTTTGAAACTGTCCTACTAATTTGATTTGAAACTGTCTCATTGCTATTTGTTTTTCATTAAAATTATGGAAAAAAAGAAATTGAAGAGATAAGATTTGCCAGACTCAAAACCCTCAAACCAGCTACACCCAGAAGATACCCCAGAGAAGAAGTCATTTCCTAAGAGTTCTAAATACAAGTAATAAAACAATTCACCATAGGCAATTTCTGAGCATTGTTAATAGGAATTAAACAAAAGAAAAGCAAAGAAAACAAGAAGATGCAGCCCCATTTAAGATGCAGCTGCAGACATTCAGTCCACCAAAGGCAAACACAGGGAGCAATGAGGTAGGACAATCTGAAAGCCACTCACCTGGCTTTTCTGAAGTGGCAACAACAAAGAAATTGAATGAGGCACTAGAAAAAATTGAATCAGAAATAATTTCTTGCATAACTGCTGAGATGTTGTCCACATGAAAATCACGCTCAGTAACTAGAGCAGATATAAAAAAATAGAGTAGGTTAAGTAAATTACAGAAGCCATGAATACTCAGCCAAGGAAAGAAGTGGAATCCATGAATCAGATTCAAGCAGATGTCCAAGAAAATAAAAGTTCTGTTGAAAGTATCTACAGCAGATTAGCCAATAGCAGGACAGGGTTTCAGACACAGAAGACAGACTTGTGATTAGCCATCTAGGAAGAGACCATGAGGAATCAGTACAACAGCTGATGAAGGAGGCAAGAAGGAGTATGATTGATTTGGGTCAATGAAAAAGTAAGAGATAGCACAAGTGATATAAAATAAACTGTTTACAAATGTAATGGCAGAAAGCGCCCCTGGTAGAGGAAAAGAATTTGACATACAGACAAGTGAGGCATATAGAACTCCAGTTAGCACAATAAAATAAGCTATATCCAGGCATATCAAAAATCAAGTTTCTAGAAATTCAGTATCAGAATAGGATCATAAAAAATGTTAAGGAAAAGAATCAAGTCAACTATAAAAGAATCCCGTCAGAATCACAGCTGACTGCTCAGCACAAACCCTCACACCAGGGAGACCTTGGCATGAAGTATTTCAGATTCTAAAGGAAAAAAACCTTCAACTCAGATTGGTGTTCCCCACAAAACTATCAAAACTGATGGGGAAATAAGATGCTTCCATGACAAAGAACATCTGAGGACATTTATGATCGTCAAACCAACACTCCAAAATGTTTTGAAGGACATTCTAGAAAGATATTGCAAAGAGTGCCACTCCATGAACCCCAGTAGAAGGAATCCACGGGCAGGGCAAACAAACAGAAGGAGGGATGAAAGGGGAGGGAGAATAACAGGAAAACAATGTAAGAAGGATGACTCAATACATGTGGCATAAGCATCAATGTCAATGGTCTCAGTTCGCCAATCAAAGGACATAGACTGGTAGAATAGACCACGAGGCAAGATCTAGCACTGTGCAGCGCATGAGAAATGCGTTTTATTCAAGAAGTTCATAGACTGAAAGTCAAAGGATAAAAAGCAATATTCCATGTGACAGGAATCCAGAAGCTGGAATACCTCTTCTATTTGCACATAAAATGAATTTCAAGCCCAGACTGATCAAGGGAGGTGAAGAAGGTCACTACAACTTTGTAAAGGGAATAATTCAAGAGGAAAAGATAGCAATCATAAATATATATTCAACTAATACCAATGTACTCAGTTGTATGAAACAAATATTAATGGACTTGAAAAAACAAATAAGCACTTATGCAACTGTATTGGGGAATCTCAATATCCCATTTTCACAAAAAGGTCAATTAGACAAAAAAAATCAACAATGAAATATTACAACTGAACCAAACTTTTCAACAAATGGATTTAGTAGATGTTTATAGAGTGTTCCACTCTGAGGTGTCAGAATACACATTATTCTCAGCTGCATACAAGATCTTCTCCAAAATAGACCACACACTAGCTAATAGAACATGTTTAAGTAGATGCAAAGAAGTTGAAATTATCCCATACATATCAGACTGTAGTGCACTGAAATTGGAAATCAATGGTGAAAGAAACCATAAGATTTTCATAAACACATGGAAATTAAATAGCACCTGCCTGAGTGGCTCACAGATGAAATTAGAGAAGAAAGCAGACAGCTTCTACAGCGGAACGAAATGACGCTGCAACACACTGGAACTTCTGAGACACAACAAAAACAGTCTTAAGAGAGAAATTTACAGTTGCTTAAACCCATACCAGGAAAACAAAGCAAGTGCAAATAAACAACTTAATGGTCAACCTTAAGCTTCTAGAAAAAGAAGAGCAGACTGAGCCAAGAACTCATAAGTGGGGAAAAATTATAGGTATCAGAGGAGAAATTAATGCACTGGAGATTAAAAAATACAAATAATTAATGAATTGCAGTTGGTTCTTTGAAAGATTAAACAAAATTCACAAGCCCTTCCTCAACTTTATCAAAAAAGGAAAAGAAAAAGATTCAAATCCATGTAATTAGGAATAAAAAGGGTAAAATAACAATGGACACAGTAGAAGTCTAGAAGATCATCTATACTTACTTTGAAAACTTGTATTCTAATAGGATGGAATATACAGAAGAAATGGACAGATTCCTAGATACATATGAATTATCGAATCTGAATCAAGAAAATAGAAAAATCCTAAGTAAACCAATATCAAGCAATGAAATTGAAGATGTCATTAAAAACCTACTAACAAAGAAAAGCCCAGGACTTGATGAATTCACTGCTGAATTCTACAAGAAATTTAGAGAAGATCTAATACCACTAATTCTCAAACTCTAATGAAATTGAAGGGAAGCAATACTCTCAGATTCATTCCCAGTAGTAAGCATTACCCTAATGCCAAAAGCAGAGAAGGATGCAACTCAGGAAGAAAATTACAGGCCATTCTCCATAATGAACACAGATGCAAACATCCTCAACAAGATACTGGCAAACAATGCATAAAATCATCAAGATTATACACCATGACCAAGTGGAATTCATCCCAGGGATACAGGGTTGGTTCAGTGTATATAAATCAATAATGTAATACACCACATAAATAAAGCCAGGGCCAAAAATCATATGGTCATCTCAATAGATGCAGAAAAAGCTTTGGACAAAGTCCAGTGTCTAATCATGATAAAAAACCTACAGAAAACTAGATGATTTTTAAAATCTCAATCTGATAAGGGAGATTTATGACAAACCAATGGCCAACACCATACTAAATGGACAAAAACTGAAAGCTTTCTCTGCAAAATCAGGAACAAGACAAGGATGTCTGACCATTATCTCTACTCCTATTTGACATAGTTCTGGAGACTTTAGCTAGAGTACTTCATTAACCTAAAGAAATAAAAGGAACAGTGATAGGAAAGGAAGAAATGAATTTATTCACAGATGACATGATACCCTCCATAGAAGACTTCCCCCAAAAAGCCTCTTCTAAAAACCTGCTAGAATTAATAAGCAAATTAAGTAGTGTAGCTGGGTACAAAGTCAACACTCAAAAAAAAAAAAAAAAAAAAAAGTCTTCCTGTATATAAATAGCAAACTCACTGAAGGAGAAATTAGGGAAGTAACACCTTTCACAATAGCATCCAAAAGCAAACAAACAAATGAACAAAAAATACCTCAAAAAACAAAACCCTAGGAATAAATCAAATGAAAGGTGTAAAAAGACCTCTACATCAAAAAACTATAGTCCTGAGTAAAAGGATTGAAGAAGGTATCAGAAAATACAAAGATATCCCTTGCTCTTGGGTAGGAAGAAGCAATATAGTGAAAATGGCCAGACTTCTAAAACTGTTAGGAAGATGTAATGCAATTTCAAACAAAACTCCAATGGTGTATCTCACAGAATTTCAGAAAATTCATCTAGAACTGGAAGAGACCTAGCATAGCAATGACAATTCTAGAAGCAAGGACAAGGCAGGGAAGGCAGAATAGGTAAAACTCTTGAAGACACTGGTGTAGGTAAAGACTTTATGAAAAAAAAAATCACACAGAAACTACCACAAAGAATCAACAACTGGAACCTAATCTTAGAAAAAGCTTTTGCACAGCAAGAGAAAACACTAACAGAGGAAATAGTCTATCTGTATCTATATCTATAATCTGTCTGTCTGTCTGTCTGTCTGTCTGTCTGTCTGTCTGTCTGTCTGTCTGTCTGTCTATCTATCTATCTATCTATCTATCTATCTATCTATCTATCTATCTATCTATCTAATAAAAAATGGGTGAGAGAGATACTCAGTGGCATAAGCACCTGCCTGGCAAGTGCAAGGTCCTGAGTTCAAACCCTGGGACTGAAAAAAAAATCTCCTAGGATTGCTTATGCATTTAGTCCACAGAAGTTTTAATACCAACGTTACTGAAAAATAAAGTCCAAAGTCTCATTTGAGATTCAAGGAAGACTCTTAGCTCCAAGACCATGTTTTTAAAAAAAAAGTGTGGGAACACAACATACGGTAGCACAGGATACATGTTCCCATTGCAAAAGGAAGAAATAAAGCAATAGACTGAAATGTGATCAAAGAAAGACCAAAACTCACCAGGGCAAACATCAAATCCTGTAACTCTGTGACTAGTGCTTTGGGTAAGATGTGTCACCATGGCATTGCTGGCTGCTGGTGGCAGCCCTCTTGGCCTCTTCCTCAGAGTGGCTCCCCTGTCTTTCCTTAGCAGAAGGTCCATGTTTCTGTTATCTCCGACTTCCTGAAGTCTCCACTGTCCTTTCAGCTATACTGTCACAGCTTCACACACTGCCCTGTCACGGGAGTGTTATCGAGTGCCCAAGATCTTCTTCTGAAGTGTGAGTGGAAGTCTGGCTGACTCCACAACTCTTGCATTTTGCCTTACCTCTAAACTGGGACCATGTGATGCCAGAGTCTCCCCCCAGTTCTAGCAGTAGGGAAGACACCTTGGATCATGGCTGAAATAGCTTATACGTGTCTGGATACTTCAATTTCAGGAAAACTGGAGCATCTTCATGACTTGGCCCTGGATGAACTGAGTGGGCTCCCTGGATAATCCAATTAAAAAATCTATTTATTTATTTACTTGGTACAGTGACTCACTGTGCAGCTCAGTCTCAGAGTGATCCTTTTGTCTCAGCTTCCCCAGTGCTGGGATTACAGGCATGTGCTACTGTGCCTGGTTTTGGTGGCTGGCACAGCATGCCTGGGGTCCAGGGTCAGCACAGCATGCAGCACTAGGGATCTAACCTGGTCTTTGAACTTACCAGGCAGGCACTTAGAGCATTGAGCTATGTCTCCAGCCTGGGAATCTCTTTTTTTTTTTTTTTGCAGAACCAAGGATTGAACTCAGGCCCTTGCACTTGCCAGGCAAGCGCTTATTCCACTGAGCCACCTACTGGCCCAAGGGAATCCCATTTTAATGCAAAATTTTTCTCTTTTGCATCTTCAAGCGAGGGAAGGGTGGAGTCTTGCTGATTTCTGAGATGCCCTCCAAACATCTTTTCCAATGCAATGTTTTGATTTAAAGTACTTCTTTTTAATGCAAAACACTTGAAATTTATTTATTTATTTTTTTTTGTCTTTTTTGAGACAGGGTCTCACTATCCAGTTCAGGCTGGCCTTAAGCTCACTTTGTAGCTCAGGCTGGTCTTGAACTCACAACAATCCTCCTGCCTCAGCCTCCCAAGTGCTGGGATTACAGGCATGCGCCACCACGCCCAGCTAACACTTGAAATTTATTAGCCCTAACTTTACTGGTGCTTTCTTTCTGGGCATCAGGGAAAACATTCAATTAGTCATCCCTGGTTTTTGGTTTTGATTATCATCATAGATGTAGCTGAAAGGAGTCAGCAGACCCTGTGCCACAGACCCAAGTTGGGCTGTCTTGGGATTTCTTCCTCCAGATTAATTAGTCCATTGCCCCTGATCTCCCATAGTTTCAGGACAGGGGAAGAATGTAGACAAATTTTCTCCAAAAGCATAGCACATGCGGCCTTGTATGCAGCTTCCAATGGAGTCCTTGTTCCCAGCTGAAATTCCTGAGGCCAGCCTTTACTATTTGCATTTTTTTTTTTTTTTTTTTTTTTTTTTGCAGAACTGGGCATTGAGCTCAGGCCCTTGGGCTTGCCAGGGAAGCATTTATTCTGCTGAGCCACCTCCACAGCCCCACTATTTGCATTTCTATTGGTGTCTCAGTTACTCTTCTCTCATTGCTTAGAAAAATACCCAACACCCAAAATGAAGGAAGGAAAGGTGTTTTTTTTAGCTCAGTTACCAGAGGTTTTAGTCCATGCTCAGCTGGTTCCAAGGCAGACTGATACACGGCAGAGGGCAGAAGCAAAACTCATAGCAGCAGAGAGCATGAGCAAAATGGAGAAGCAGCAGCAACAGTGGCAACAGCGAGAGGAAGTCTGTCTTTCTGTCTCTTTCATATTACATTCAGGCTCTCTGCGCCAGGCTTGGGGAAGTACTCACACCCTTAATCCCAGCAGTACAAAGACCTATAATCCCAACCTTGGACCACCCATAATCTCAGTGGATCATGAGTTAATCTCAAACTCTAGAAGTCACTGCCCCATGATTGCATGAGGCTTTGGGGGGACAACTAGACACAAAGCGTAACAATTGGTATTTTGAGCTTTTGAGCTCTGAGCAGAAGAACTCATCAGGTTTTACCCACAGCGTTCTAAAGTTTCTGGCATCTCTAAATCTTTCCAAACTGTTCCAGTGAACTAGTGCTAAACTTTTCTGAACCAAATGGTCAGCTGTAGTCATAGTAACAAGGCCATTTCTTTGGTATCAAATCTGCTTTAGTCACTTTTTTCATTGCTGAAACACAATGCCTGATATTTAAATGAGGAGGGGTTTAATCAGGCTAATGGTTTTAGAGGTATCAGTCCATAGTTGGCCGCTCTAAAGCAGAAATGGCGTGGCGGAAGGGAAGCGTAGAGGACAGAGGCTTGCTTCATGGTGGTGGGAGCAGAGGGAGAAGGCAGCAGCACGCAGGCTGTCATACCTTTCCAGGCCACACCTGTGGTGACTCTTGCTGGGCCAGGACCTATCTCTAACAGCACCGTCCACTGCTCAACTCATTAGGGAAACAATCAGCTGGTGAGCAGAGTGCTAGCACAATCCAATCGCATACTACAAGGCCCCCCCCTGCATGTGTGAGGATTTGGGGGAACATTCCTAATCTAATTCAAAACACCCTGATAGGTATTGGAAAAACTAAAATTTAAACAAGCACAAATAAAACATAGTGAAAGAATTAGAAAAAAGAAATACATTAATTGTGTATGTAGCAGAAAGGAATAATGTTTTATTCATTATGTCATAAAATAATGTTTTGTTCATTTATGTCATAAAAATGCTTAATTCTAGATATTATATAAAGAAAAGAGGCTTATGTAGTCTATAGCTCTGGGAATCCAAGAGGATGGTGCTGGCATCCTAGCTGGGCCAGCCATGGCTGTATCACAACGTGAAAGATGAAGCAGGAAAAGAACTACGTGCAGAAGGAGTTGAACATACGGCTGATTTTGCTTCGTAATATCCTGTTCTTTCTGGAAGGACCTACACCCCAAATGTGCAAGTAATATCTCCAGATCTATCTCCAGATCACACGTAATCTAGTTCCTGTACCAACACCTGTAAATGGGTCTAAGTCAATTATACAGCTATTTTTTTGTTAGATTAATGGAAAAACTCTGTTTTATGTAATACACAAGATGTACCTAAAGTGAAGTAACTCAGAAAGGCTTTCTCAACAACTAAAATGATGGACGAAGATGTAAGAGGGTGTAACCCAAGAGGTAGCAGAGGGCACAAACATTATGAAATAAGGTAAAATACATACAAAAAATTGAATGTCATGGAAAGAATACAAATATAAACTTTAGTGATATATATCACCAACAGCTCTCATAATGGAGAAAGTAAGACAGATGTAAGGAAAACGTTCGGACATACACTACTACTAAAATGCAGTGTACATCCTCTGTTCCAGGACCAGACAGGCCAATTGGACAAAAGTTAGCATGAAACAGAAGGTATCACTGACAGTCAAAAATTAGGGGGCTAGGAGTAAAGCTCAGTGGCAGAGCACGTGCTTGTCATGCGTAAAATCCTGTGTTTGATCCACCCTACCCTAAAGCAAAACAAAAAGATTTCAATTATTGTGGGTCAATTCATTGAAAACTGGGACCACCACTCTTTTCATTTCAACAAGGCATTTATGGAAACAAATCTTCAATAGGCTTAAAAAAGTAACAGTGATATAAAGGTTATTCTTTGAACATTATGAAGCAGGAAAGATAAGATGTGTCTCCACGTGGATACTTAAAGATATTGGCTCTTCAGATAGAGAAAAGATAAACCAAAAATTTTTTTTGAAATATGATAACTAAAATCATATAAAAAAATTGGGACACAACAAAAGCAATATTCAACAGGAATTTTATAGTCTTAATTGCTCATGTGAAAAAGGGAGAAGGAAACCAAGTGAATTAAGCAGAAACATTAAAGTCAATCAAATAAAAGTAGTAGAAACAAACAACAGAGACTGATGAGTTAGAAAAATAAACTATTCATATAGAATGCATAGTTCCAAAGCCTTAAGAAATTCCAGTTCATGAACTAATACAGACAAAGATAGAGAAATTTAAAGTAAATAAGAAATGATGAAGGCAATATTAAATCAATAAAAAAGGACAACCACAAGATTCTTTTTGTTCAGTTTTATAAACCTGAAAACTGGAGTTACACGAATACTCCCTTGAAGGACATATATGGCATACAAAGCCAAGCCCTGCAGAGGATGCGTGTGGTAAAAGGTTAGAGCTCGAGCTCTAGCCTCATACGTAGGGTGATGGGTAATGAAGTCTTTAAAGAAAAAGTGATAATTCAAACTTTGATAAATGATCCAAATAACTTAGAAAACAATTATTTTAATGAAGTAAGTATAATATCGATCTTAAACTATGATAATGTACAAAAATAAAAACTGTAGATGAATTTATTTTATATTAATGCAAAACCTAAGTAAAATATTGTAGATTCTAGCCCAGGTAAACACACACACACACACACTGGGCCTAGGTTAGATAGATAGGCTGGAAGTCCTCTTTGAAGCTCATAATATTAGTGATTATTTTCTAGGTATGATGAGTTCAAATGAATAATAAGAAAAAAACCCCAATGACAAGCCATCATAGTTAATAGTGCCACATATTACATATAAATCAATCCTAGGGGCACCCATACAGAACTATATCAAGAAATTAGTTGCTGATATAGTTTATAAGTTTTGCTTCCTCAGTTTACAAATAATTTCTTCCTGTATAGTCTCATGATTTTCCTTCATATTTCCAAAATTGTAACTATCTCTGTTATTTCTTGGGTAGTTTCATTCCTGTCTTTCCTGAGTACTATTCTTTTATTTGGCATTCAAATCACCACAGAGGGAGAACTGGACAAGTGTTTTGAGCTGGCAGTGTTCTTAACTTCAGTTAAACTGTAGCTCGACATAGTGTTCTCTGAAATTGCTTTAATTTTCTCTCTAGAAACTGTGAATATTATTATAGTCCCTCTGCCTTTTCTCTTGTTGCTGTGACAAAATATCTGTCACCCAGATTCAAGAGGCAAAGCTTTATTCAGCTTACAGTTTGTGGAGGTGGCAGGCAAAGGGCCACTGCTGTGCAAGACAGTGAACCCCCCACCCCCAACCTCACCACCAGACAGTGGACCACTGTAGAGAGCTGCGAGTAGCCACGCCTTAAAGACACAGCCACACCTTAAAGACACAGCCACACCTTAAAGACGGCGCTGGCTTCCTCTTTCATCCTCACCTGGGGGTGGATGCTCTCCATAGCAAATAACTTCTCGTTTTGGCTAAGGCTAAGGACTAGGGCATTGCTTCCGTGTACCTGGACCTATCGGCTGTGCC
>PVKA01051151.1:0-12339 GCA_004027165.1 Ctenomys sociabilis
AAAAAAAAAAAAAAAAAAGAAAAGAAAAGAACAGTGCCACACTAAAGGCGTTCATATTCCCAAAACCAACTGTAGGCCCTTAGACACACAGCAGAAGGACCCAGGTTTCCATGTGAGACCATGTGCCTAG
This sequence comes from Ctenomys sociabilis, assembly GCA_004027165.1. Classification (NCBI taxonomy): domain Eukaryota; kingdom Metazoa; phylum Chordata; class Mammalia; order Rodentia; family Ctenomyidae; genus Ctenomys; species Ctenomys sociabilis. The sequence goes on from PVKA01051151.1 coordinate 131, forward strand.
GTCAGCATCTCAGTAGCTAAGATACAGTTCTCTTGGTGCTCACTTTATAGAGAGCGTTATTCTGGGTTCTTCAGCTTTGCAATGGGTCCCTCAGAAGCAAGAAATCAACAGCCTGGTCCCCCAGTAGGCCTCAGAACATTGAGTGGAGTGCCTGACCCTCCTTACTTTTTGGAAACAGGATGCTGGGTAGTCTCCCTCTTCTCCCACTGCCTTCCGCTCCAGGCCTAGATTCTTTTAGGTGCTGTGGTCATGCTAGATGAACAACTTCCCCTGAATCTTGACAGAACCAGAGGTCCCAGCTCCTCTGCTGTTTAATGTCTTTTAAAAGCAAGAGCTGTTCAAGGCTGCTCATTTTTGCTATCTTAAAAGAATCTCTGAGTCTAAGGTAGCATAAATTTTGTTTCTTTTTGAAACAGGTGGGAAGGGGTGTGAGCAGAATAGAGAGCAGCTCTCTGTTCTTGCCTCTTACCAGGGAAACTTTGGGCTGCTACTCTTCCCTCCTTCCCTCCCACTCCTCTGACCTTCCCTCACCTCCTGTGTGGCTGTGTGGTGTGAGGGAAGAGTGTGGGGTACCACTGCAGGGAGAAGCATCTCCAGGGACTCCAGTGTTAGTGCCTCTGCAAAGCTCAACTTCCTCATCTTTAAAATGAGAAGGACAGTTACTTTGTGGGTTTGTTACAGAACACCTGACCGGCCTGACCCAGAGTGGTGAGCTGTTTCTGTTTCTGTGGTGCTGCATAGGCAGGGTGGAGACTGCTGCCCTCAGTGTGGGGCCAGGCAGAACACCTTAGCAAAGCTTGTCTAGGAGATGGGCTGACTTCACAGGCGGGCATCCTGCGGCATTTCAGAGCAGCACAGGCTGCTCTTATGCAGCCAGGTGAGGCCAACTGTGAGTCCTTGCCTGGGAAAGATGAGCGGCCCTGCTGTGCTCCAGGCAGTCCTTCTGAGAACTAGCCTCTGCTGCTTCCCTGTGTCCTGTGTGGTAGTCAGTAGGTGACATATTTGTTGAGGGTTTGAAATCTGGTTCATCTGAACTAAGATGTACTATAAGAGTAAAAATCCATGTCTCAAAGGTTTTCAACCAAAAAAAAACAGAAAATAACTCATTTTTTATTCTGTGTATATGTTGAAGTGGTAGTATCTTGGATCTGTGGGCTAAAAATATTTTTAAAATGTGTTTCTCCTATTTCTTTCCTTTTAAAAAAATGTATCTAGGACAGGGTCTACAGGATCTCACTGCACAGATTGGACTTGTAGTGATGCTCCTGTGTTCAGCCTCCTGAGCACTGGGATCCATAGGCGCGCACCACCACGTCCAGGCTCAATTGCCATCTCAGCAGGAGCCAGCACGGCATGCCAGGGATAGAACCCTCACCGCTGTGCTCTACCTAAGCAGGGGTGTCAGTCTGCTGAGCTATCTGGCGGGCCCTCCTGTTCTTTTTTTATTAGTACAGTACATATTTATAGTACATAATAATTACATTCAGCAGAGGAGGGCTTCCTTTTTTTTTTTTTTTTTTTTTTTTTGAGGCAGGGTCTTGCTGTGTAACTCACGCTGGCCTGGAACCCACTTTGTAGCGCAGGTTGGCCACAAATGCTCAGGGATCCTCCTGCTTCCGTCTCCAAGTGCTGGGATTATAGGCAGGCACCGCCACACCTGGCTATCACGGGGGTTGAGCTTTGAAATTGTGTGTGCCTTACTTGCGTCAAGCTGCTGCAGTCTCCAGCCTGGGACCTTTCGGGGCTACTACTGCCTTCTTTGTGTTCAGGTAATGTATCTGCAATGTTATGTATCTGTCAGTGCACAGCAACTGTTTTCCATCACTGAAGGTGTTGAGAATGTCCAGTCTCTTCCTTTTCTCCACTCATTCCTCTCATCACCTTAAGCACACTCTTTATTCCTTCTTTTCACTATCTCACTTCTGTGGGATTTGGGAGGAAGGGACGGTAAGCATATTTTCAGTCAGCTGGGAAGCAGGAGAAGTTGGCTCATTTTATTTGCTGCTTTGAGCAGTAGTACGGTGGCTGTCATCATGCCTGCGTCCTTCTGTACCTCTAGATTTTTTTAAGATTCAGTTCTAGAAATTCAGTACTTATCAGGCTCAATGAACTTTTAAGGCCTTTGATATAAATACGGGCAAGTTGATTTTCCCAAAAAGTACTAGTATGTGTTCTCAGTGGGCTAACAGATAAAAGTGGGAGCAACTGCCCAAAATTACCCACAGTCACATCTGAATGGGCCTTTTAACTCAGTTTTTGTGGAAAGTGTGGCTTTTCTGAGCTTTCATTTTCTTTTTTTATAAAATTAGGATAGCCATGCCCTGAAGTGATGTATAGGAAGCTCGTAACACAGTATTTTCAGTAATTCATGTCAGCCACTATTTGTTGGCCTCCTACTTGTACAAAATACATGTGCTATATTCTTAGAACCATGGAGGGTGTCTCAGTGGCAAGGGCCTGCACCTCAAAATTAATTCCTTGTTTGACCAGAATAGAGTGGGATACAAGGTAGCTCATGAAGCTACTAGACTAATCCCTTTGTGAAGGATTTTTTTTTCTTTTTTTTTTGACTGGCTCAAGGTGCCTGAAGGGCAGGTCTGATAAGTCATGTGGTGCTGGGGATCAAACTATAAGTATACACAGCCGAATAATTCAATGTAAGCATAGAATCTCAGATATAGAGATAGGGCTGTATTGTTTTGTTTTGTTTTTTGGCAGAACCAGGGATTGAACTCAGGCCCTTGCACTTGCCAAGGAAGTGCTTATTCCACTGAGCCATCTCCCTGGCCCCGGGATCAAACTGTAGTATCCTGCGCCTGAGTGCATTTACATGAGCAGGCACTTAAACAGCTGAGCTAACCAGCAGGGCCTCCTAGACAAGTCCTTTTGTGATATGTGAGAAGAAGTTTAGAGATAGCAGTGAAGAGATTTTGAAGGAGGGCGGTTTGCTTTCTGCATAAAACATCAAGGACAGCAGCCTGGAGGAGGTTGTACTGAAGATGACCTGGACAGAGATGAAGATGAGCCTGGGCGGAGAAGCACAGTCTCGGGTAAGCTGGGGTGAGGAGCGCAAGCGCGGGAGATCTGGAGAAGACCGGCGAAGGGCACTTCCTAGAGTACACGCAACATTCTGGCCAGGAGAACAGACCGTGCAGGTGGAAGTCATCACCTTGCATGGGTTACTTGCGTTTGCTGCAGGAGGGTCTGATCCCTGTGTTTATTTCTGTAGTGCTTTGATGGGGAGCATAGAGAGAAACCGTTGCCCTCAATTTTGGATCCAGCCAGAGTTAATTAATTAATTTAATGTATTTGGTGCAGGGTTTCTCAATGCAGCTCAGACTTGTAGTGATCCTGTTGTTTTCAGCCTCCCCAGCACTAGGATTAAAGATTTGTGCCACCACACCCAGTCTCAGTGGCCAGCTCAGCACACCCCTAGGTGGTTCCACAGCGGCATGTGGTGCTGGGGATCAAACCCCGGTCCTTGCGCTTGCCCAGCCAGAATTTCTTAGGCAAATCTTATTTGTTTCTTTTCTTTCCTTTTGAAACAAGGTTTCACTGTGCAGTTCAGTCTGGCTTTGAACTCACTTTGTAAGCCCAAGCCAGCCTCGAACTAAGAACTAACCTTTCTGCCGGCCTCCGGCCTCCCATGCATGTGGGGTTAGGCTGTGTGCCACCACTCTGGGCTGAAACCTGTCTTTCCCGTAGGAGCAAGTGCACAGCATACCTGGTCTTTTGCTTCCCCTCAGAGGCAGGGCACTCTGAGCCTATAAAGCAGCTGTAGGGTCATTTCTCACGCCGCTTGTAGGCAGCCAGGTGAGAAGTTGGATCAGCAGTGTTGTGGTCAGAGAAGGAAGGTCCTTGAGCAGCAGGAGCAGGGGGGCCAGAGGCAGAAGGGGTGAGACTGCTGGTGTCATGTGACAAAGTGCGTTCTGTGAGATAAAGACAAGCATTCTCTTGTCTGTTTTCTGTCCCTCTCCCTTCTGGAAGTTCACCGTCACCCACTTTGGTACCCTCAGGTTCTCTGACAATCTAGAACATTTTGGGTAGCCCTCTTCCACTCTTCACTATCATGCTCAAGATTTTTTTTCCTTGAGGAATGGTGGATTGAGACAGGGTCTTGTAATATAGTTCAGACTGGCCTTGAACTCACTATGTAGCCCTTGAACTCTTGGTGATAAACTCTTGAACTCTTGACAATCTACCTGCCTCAGCCTTCTAAGTGCTGGGACCATAGGTGTGCACTACCACACTCGGCTGTGCTCAAGATTTAGTAGTCTCAGTGACGTTCTCTTTCCTATTACCCAAAATGAAGTCGTATTTCTGTCCCTGGCATTCAAGGTTGCCCCGGCCTGATAAGAGTCTCTAATTTGTATTTATCATCTTGTTTTGCATTGTGTTCTATTACCTTGAATCTGTAGTTTAATATTTCTCACCTACTTCTTTTAGCATAAGTATTTGCTTTGCTTAGTCTTGCATCAAATATTTAAGGCCTACTGTGTGCCCTTTTTTTTCAGTAAATTTTTATAGAGTAATTTGTGTGCATTAGGTCTTGCTTTAGAGCCTGTAAATGGAGAATTTGGAAGGGGGAGAGTGTTTGTAATGGTTGAGTGACTGTAAGATATAGTCAGAGAGCCAGTGTAACTTAACTAACAAGCAGCTGGGAGGGCTCATCAGGTACTGCTGCTTTGCCTGCCAAGTTGGGTGGCCAGCAGGCACTGCATCCCGTGTTCAGCTGTGGCTGAGTGGAGAGGGAAAGGGAGCACCCGTCACGCCCCTGAGCAAGGGCTGTGTGCTCCAGGAGTGACCATGGTGTCTAGAAAGTGATCACTTGGTGCCTGTGCTGATTCTTCTGGTCAGAATGGGCAGCAGCTTCGCTGTCTTGTATGTGTGTCACTACTGGACCCTGTCTCTTGGGGCCCGTCTTTTAATGGGTAACACCCAAGAAACAGATGCAGGGAGCATGCTATGTTCTTGCCCACTTTTTTTTTTTTTTTTTTTTTTTTTTTTAATACTGGGAAGGAACAGAAGTCAGGGCCTTGTGCTTGCTGGGCTGGTGCTGAGCTGCTGCGCCGTGTCCCCAGCCCTCATCCTCTGTTTTGACTTGGTTCCGTTCCTTAAACAGGCCTCGTTCCTTCCTGCTTCCACACTGTTGCTTGGCATAGTGATGAGAAGACGGACGATTCGGAGCCACATTTCTGCTTGAGAATAACATTCACCTCTTATTCACTCTATAACCTTGGGAACATTTCTTTAAAGTAGTTAAAGGCTTTGAAAGAGTATAGCCACCTTTTGTAAGGTCATCATCATCATCATCATTTTTTTTTTTTTTTTGCGGAACCAGGGTTTGAACTCAGGCCCTTGCACTTGCCAGGGAAGCGCTTATTCCACTGAGCCATCTCCCTGGCCCCCATTATTAAAATTTAGATGAGAATTCATGTAGAAATACTTACCATGGTATCTATAACATGGCAGTAATCCCCTTTCCTGAGAGCTTCCTTCCCTAATCTGTACTTAATAAAATCCTCTCTTTGCTTTATTTAGCTTGTACATTACCTGTCCAGTAAAGCTTTTCCAGTGTTCTCAGATGTAAGAAATAGACTTTCCTTCATATGTTCTTTATTTCTGGGATTTGAGATTTTCAAAACAAAATTCTAAACATTGAGGGGAATGGCCCAGAAAAGGTATAAACCTGAAGAAAATTGCACTGTATTTTGAAGGAGGAAAATAAAGACCAGTAAGAGACCATGTAAAGATGGTGTAAATAAAGAAGTCTTGTCACTCCGTGCAAGGTGACTCTCAGACTGTCTTAGTTCCTCCCAGGAGGCCAAAAATAAGGATCGTCTCCAGTTCTTAGCACTAACTGCAAGGGGGGCAGGATAGCACTTGCCCTTCTTTATTCAGCAAAAGATAGAAACCAATCTCCCAAAATGCCCCTCAGCTTGTAGGATTTCATGCCAAGTTTTGGTTAAGATTAGGTAGTCCTTAGACTTTTTAGGAAGATCTAGCTTGGTCAGCGGGATAGAAAGCGTAAAGAATAGCATCAGTCTGATGAGCTTTGAAGGGAACAACTAAAGATGGTCAACAGAACTGGTTGGGGGGGGTTATTTCTCATTTTACACCTGGTGCAGTCAGGAAACTACATTTAAAAAACAATTTTCTCTTTCAAAATGCAACTTCATGGTCAAAAAAGCACTTATTCACTATAAAGCCAGAAGGATTCATTCATTGGGAGTAATTATTCACATTTGTAGAATTTTGAATTTTGTAGATGGAAGGGGGCTTAGAGTTGAATAAGGTCTTCAAAGGGAAAACAAAAGGCTCTTTCTGCATGAACAGAGTTTATTCACTAGTATCTCTTGATCTGTGAGCAATGGGAGGTGACCTATCAGCTCTGCAGAGGGCGTCTGCTTGTAGTAAGAATCCACATAAAAAATATGCCTTAAGCTTTTCACAGCCTCCAAGAGCAGCCCCGTTAACCCTCCTGAGCAGTGTCCAGTCATAACCACAGACGAGAGCATTACGCTTGAGAGTAAATCCTTACAACTGATCACTGCCATCAGTTCAAAGTTGCCCTGGGCTTTGAAATACTTCCTAACAGTCTTTCAGCTTGTTCTATTATATAGAGATAACTAACTCTCCAGAAATTCTGCTGTTTATTTTTTAAGTGTTAACAGATGCTTAGTCTGATGAAATGACACTTGTCTATTTAATAGAAAACAAAAGCAAGAGTTATTAGTAACCTTCTTAAAAACCCCAAATGAAATTTATATAAAAAAAGAAAGGAAAAATTATTTCTGTATACAAATGTTAACTTTTTATGGATTTGAAATGTAAAGGATAATGGTAAATAAAAGGTCAAACATATATAGTTGGCTTGGTGGTGCATGCCTGTAATTCCAGTACTGGGGAAGCTGAAAACAAGAGGATCACTATAAGTCCAAGCTTTGTATTGAGACCTTGTACCAAATACATAAAAAAAAAAAAAAAAAAAAAAGTCACACATATTTAAAGAAAGAAGTGAAAAATATTAATGAATATTAATAAGTTGAATCTCTTTGTTCCTACTCTGAGCATCAGTGAAATTGGTATAATACTATTTAGCAGGAGGAATATTAAGACATATACAGAATGCAAACTAGGCAAAGTGGCACGTGCCTGCAATCACAGCACTCAGGAGGCTGAGGCCAGACCACACTGCATGGCAAGTTCAGGCCCAGCCCAAGTCACAGAGTAAGACCTTCTCTCCAAAGATAAATTGGAGCCTCTAGAAGGTGTAGTCCCTGCCCCTCGCCCTCCCACCCCCCTCCATGGCAGGAGTGACAGTGAGCTTTGGGAACCTCCAGGAGTCACACAGGAGGACAGAAAGCCCACCCACACCCCTCTGCCACCCAGGGAGCCTTGATCTGGAGGAACAACTGCCACATACTCCCACACTGCAGGCCAGGCAGCTAGCATGGGAAGCACCTGCAACATGGCAACCGTCCTGTCTGGGGGAACCCAGGTTAAATCTGCACTAATAAGGGGAAACACTTGGTATCCAAACTCCTAATTTATAATTGATTCTGTTATATAACTCTAGACTTATAGTCTAAAGTACAAAATCAGTAATTACTACAGTTGGTCAGTTCCTAAATTGTTCTTATTACCACTTGTACTGATGTAGCGAGGATGTCATATCTGTTGTAATTAGTTGTTCTCCATTGTGTAACAATATTGGGAACCTCTGGAGTAATATCATCACCATATCCCTATACCGAAGGACTAAGGACAGCCATACAGAAACTGGCATCCCAAATCTCAGTTGATTGGGAAGGTAGAATTCTGGGATAGGTGCAAACCAAGAATCTCCTATGCAGAGAAAGTATCCCTGAAGTACAGACTATTCCTGGAGAGGCCTTCATATTAGTGATATACTGAGATACTACCAAAATTCACAAGGATTACCACAGAAATCAAAATTTAAAAAAAATTTTTGAAATATAAAAACAAAGGAGCAAAATGAAATATCCACCCAGCATACCCAGAACAAGTCCAGGAGACATTAGCATAGAAGAATTAAAAGTCACACATCTGAAATTTCTGAAAAGACAGCAGATGACATAAAGAAACAGCTCTATCAGTGTGTTGAAGAAATCAGGTTAGAAATAATCTCTAATAATAATCTAGAGAAATGACAATCATCATTGAAAGAATTGCTCAGCCTATCTAAAGAAGATAGAGATTTTTTTAAAGAGTATAGATAAACTGATGGAAACCATGAGTGAACAATCTAGGAAAGAATTAAAGTACATGAAACAGATTCAAAGAGATATCCAGAAAATTAAGAATTCCATTGAAAACTGGCAAAACTGCCAGTGAAACTTGAGATAGACTTTCAGACCTGGAAAATAGCATTGCAGCTAGGAATGTAAAAAGAAAGACTGCTTGGGCTGGGAAGACAGCTCAGTAGAATAAGCACTTCCCTGGCGAATACAAGGGCCTGAGTTCAATCCCCAGTTCTGCCCTCCCCCAAAAAAGAGAAAGAAAGATCTCTTAAAAATAACAAGGAACCAGGAATAATAATCTAGCAGCTACAAGATGATGCAAAGAAAAACAATGTAAGACTGATAGATGTCAATTAAAAAAGCACAAGTAAACACAAATAACAAAAATACTGTTTACAGAAGTAATAACTGAAAATTTCCCAAGCATTGAAAAAGAATCTGACATACAAATAAATGAGGCATATAGGATTCAAATTAGCCAGAACCAAAATAAATCTACACCCAGGGCTGGAAAGATAGCTCAGTGGTGCCTGGCAAGTGCAAGGAGTTTGATCCCTAGTACTGCATGCTGTGCCAGCCCCAGAGCCAAGCATGGTGGCACATGCCTACAATCTCAGTGCTGAGCAGGTTGAGACAGGAGGACCACTACAAGTGTAAACTATATAGCAAGACCTTGTATCAAATAAATAAATAAATTTTTAAAATAAAAAATAAATCCATACCCAGACATGTAATAATCAAGAATGCAGAAATTCAGCACAAGAACAGACTATTAAAAGCTATTAGAGAAAAGAAACAGATCACCTATAAAGGAAAGCTGGTCAGAATCATGGTGGATTCTCATCACAGGCCATCAAGTCAAGAAGAGCTCGGAGTGAAGCATTTCAGATGCTGTTCCCAAAACTGTTGTACCGATTCAGTGCAATCCCAATCAAAGCACCATTATTATACATCACAGATCTAGGGAAAACATCCCTAAAATTAATCTGGAACCAGAAGAGACCTAGAATAGCAAAAGCAATCCTGAGCAACAAAGGAAAAGCATGAGACATCACAATCCTTAACTTGTAATTATACTAGAAATTATATTGATAAAATCAGCATGGTACTGGCAAAAATCCAGACCTGAAGACCAGTGGAACAAATTAGAAAATGGAGACACAACTACAGATGTACCTGGCGACCTTATCTTTGACAAAGTGGCCAGATATTTTCACTGGAAGGAAAATAGCCTCTTTAATAAATGATGCTGGAAAAACTGGCTTTCTGCATGCCACAGACTAAAACTAGACCCATGTCTATCACCATGCATTAAACTAAAGTCAAAATGGATCAAAGACCTAAATATTAAAAAACACTAAATCTAGTAGAAGAGAAAGTAAGTAAAAATCTTGAAGACGTAGGGTTAGGCAAAGAGTTCATGAACAAAAGCCAAACTGCATGGGAAATACCTCAAATAATCAACAGCTGGGATCTCATCATACTGAAAAGTTTTTGCATGTAAAAAATAAAATCACCAACAAAGTAAAAAGAAACCCTACAATTGGCAAAAAAAATTCAACCAACTGTCCCTCAGATAAAGGACTTCTATCTAAAAAAATGAAGAATTTTAAAAATCAGGCCCCAAAATCCAAAAATGGGTATCTGACAGGAAATAGACACTTCCTAGATGAAGAAATACAAATAGCAACTAAATATATGAAAAATGTTTAACATCATTGGTTATTCAAAAAATGCAAATTAAAACAACCCTGAGATTCCATCTCACCCCAGAAAAATGACTATCATCAAGGAATCAACCAGTAATAAATGCTGGTGAGGCTGTGGGAAAACAGAACCCTGTTTCAACTGTTGGTGGGAGTGTAGACCAGTGCAACCACTATGGAAATCTGTGGAGATTCCTCAAAAGACTAGAAGTCTCATATGACCCAGATGTTCCTCTTCTGGGTATTTTTCCAGAAGAACTGAAAGCATCATACTTACAACAATATATGTGCACCCATGTTTACAGCCTCACAGTTTGTCATAGCTAAATCTTGGAAACAACCCAAATGCCCAACATCTGAGGAATGGATAAAAAAAAGTGGTATTTTTATATAATGGAGTATTGCTTAGCTATAAAAAAAAGATAAACTCAAGGCTTTAATAGGTAAACAGACACAACCTACGACCATACTCATAATTGAAGTAAAGCAGACCTGCATATGTAAACATCATATTGTCTTCCTTGTGTAAGAGACTGAAAGATAAATAAAATCTGAAAGGTACAATAGATACAGTGAAGGAAAAGAAGAAACTTCTTAAAAGGAAAGAAGAACTGGAATGAGGGAAAGGAGGCAAGAAACAAGGAAAGGACATGCACACACCTAAGATAGCTAAGCTAATTGCACTACTAATTCTGTTGGTTTATTGCCCAAATGTAAAGTCTTGTGAGAATTGCCGTGACTGTCTTAAGATGCTTGGTCCTTCAAGCCAAAACAACCACAGGGCTGGTCACTAAGGACTTTAGTTTTATGGCTCTGTGTATATCCTTAACATGATAATTGAAGTCAAAGCCTTGGATCTGTCATACAGAGGTTTGAATTCTGTTTCTGTCACCTACTTTATGATCTTGGCTAAGCATATAGTAAGTATTTATCTCAGAAATATTTTCAGTTTATATAAGAGAAAAACTGACTGATAGTGGTTTAAACAAATAGTTCATTTTTCTCACATTATAAGAAGTCTGAAATAAGCAGTTTGTGCCTTTGATTTAGAGACTCAGAGTTGTGATCAAGGTTGCTTATTTTATCTTCTAATCCAGTATATTGGCTTTTAACCTCATGATTCCAAGAAGATTGAAAATTCTCTCAGGAGCCCCCAGAAGATTTCTGCTTATAAGTTATTGTCCAGACTGTGGGTTGTAAATACCTCCAGTTCGGAGGATGGGAAAGCAAATATTCTGTTTTTCCATAGCTTTTAATGACAGGAAATATGCAGAAGGGCATTGTATGTGTCATGTTGTCCAGCCAGCAGTGCAGTGAGTGAGTGGCATAACATTTAACCAATGTTTAATGCTGTTTTTGATGGTAATGACCCATCGTGTCATGCTTTGCTGAGGAGTCAGCTGATGTAAGACTTAGCATTTTTTTTCTTTATGAAGTCCCTTTATTCTCTGGTTTGAAGAGTTTGTTAATGGTTGCTGCTGTAGTTACATGTTGAGAATTTCCTTGATGGTTGATCCAAAAAAGACAGCTCAACCAGGAGGGGTTGTGTAGGCAATCTCTCTGTGCTGACCTGGCCCTACCCAGGTCTGTTGCTTACGAAACTTCCCAGACCACCCAGGAACATAGCAATTTTTCTCTCCTCTAAACTAGTAATACTTCTGGCATATACTGCTTGTTTCCTGCTTTATATGTAAAAATATGCATGCCTTCTGAGCGAAGTTTAGAACTCCTTGATTATTGGATCTACAGTAGAATGTAGCTTATGAAATAGGGAGGAATTTGGTTGCTTTTGTTTATTGACAACTTCTTGCTATTAGTGAATGTGCAGGGGAATAATGCTTTCTTTTTCTGTGCAGAGAAATTTTCTCTTGTTCAGTAGTCCTCCATCCTCCAGCTTCTTCCTGTTCACTTTTTTCTCCCTCAGAAAGGGGCAGTGAAGTGCATCATTTTACTTTTTCTCTAACATTTGACTCTGGCTTACCAGTGGAGCATTTTGTACTGCTTCCTGACACCTCACTGTATTTTCTAAGACTTCAGGAAAAAAGAAGGTGAAATTCAGGGCTCAGGATCTAAGTACCTGCCTCACAAGTGCAAAGACCCAAGTTTGATCTCCGGAACTGGGCGTCATGGTGCAGGCTGTGACAGGAGGATCACTGAATCTAAGTTGTATAGTGAGACTTTGTATCCAATTAAGAAGAAGAAGGAGAAGGAGAAGGAGAAGGAGACGGAGGGGGAGGGG
>PVKA01051152.1:0-12339 GCA_004027165.1 Ctenomys sociabilis
TTTTTTTTTTTTTTTTTTTGTCTTTTTTTGAGACAGGGTCTCACTATGCAGTTCAGGCTGGCCTTAAGCTCACTTTGTAGCTCAGGCTGGTCTCGAACTCACAACAATCCTCCTGCCTCAGCTTCCCGAGTGCTGGGATTACAGGCCTGCGCCACCACGCCCGGCTGAGTCATATTTCTTGAAGAGAAAGTCCAAGCGACTGAGAGATGACTCTCATGAGCACTGCAAGATGGATAGCAAAGGGCCTGAGGAAACAAGGATCACAACTTGGAATGAGAAACCTGAGAAAAATGCAGGGTCAGACTCAGGAATCTGTGCTAACTCTTGTGAAAATTCAACATATGAGAAAGGACAGTATTCTCAGGGCTGTGCTCCTGTGACCCAAGAACTTTTCTCTGGGCCCCACTTCTCAAGATTCCACACCATCTCCCACTAACAAAAGCCTAGGACTCAAGCCTCAGCCTATGAGCCTTTAGGATAACAAACAACATCTCAAACAGCACGTGCAAAAGAGACTTCCTGAAGCTGTAAGATAGTATTAGTTGAGAAGAGGAGGGAATAGACATTGTTTGCATAAATAACCTGTGCCCATTGTATGCAAGGATAGTTCCTTTCAGGTTCAAGGAATTGTTTTATCACTTAAATGAAATAGTGCCACGAATCATTTTACGTGGTGGATATGTTTCCAAAACAAAGAAATAAATACACTTCATAAACTGTTGATCTGAGCAGAAGATAGTCAGACTTCTACCCATGTGGCATAATGTGTAAGTCATGGGACATTTGCAAAGTGTAGAGACAGCCAAGGAGAAGGCCCATTCCTAGACATGTGGCAGAGATTCGTAGCTTCTGGTTTCAGGCTCCTTCCTAGGTCTCACCTCTCAGAAGGTCACTAGTGTTCTTTTAGAACACACCGCCTCCTGCAGTGTTGGTAACAGCACTTACTCTCTTTTTGGGAATGCACCTACTTAATGAGTGGACATTCTGGCACTTATTCTTCATAATCCTTAGTTTCTAACTTTTCCTACCTTCTGTTTATTGCAGCAGTTTGCTATCCAGTAGTGGTTAAAATCCATCACTACATTGTACAAGATGTTGGATATGAATGTTGTACATAAAGTAGAGGATTTTGGAACTTCTTCCCTTGAGTCTGTAAGTGTGCTGAGCTGTCACAACAAACTGAGTAAGGCTGGAAGGAGATTCTTCTCTAAAGAATGCAGGTTGAAAAACAACAACAACAAATACCTTGATTTTGGTCTTGTGATGCTTTGAACGGAGAATGTAGCAAAATATACCCATACCTCTGCCTTAGGAACAACATGAGTTCATGCATGGATGTTGTTTTAGCCTGCTAAGTTCATGGCAAGTTGCTATGAAATACACATGGAGGTTCAAAGCTCCATAAGGACAGAAGCTATGCGTCACCTCATGATTTTGCTTGAGTGGAGCTTCATGTAAGTTGCACTGTTTTGTTCCCATATAGTAGGTAGTGAAAATGGCAGAGATGGTTCAAATGACATTGCATTAGACACTAGAAATAATCAGGGTTTTTTTTTTGTCATTTAGGCATGTAGCATTTCTAAGTTTAGCTTCAGAATCTTCATCTTACCACATCTAGGCCAAAGACATTTTTCTAAGCATCATATATATTTTTTGAGAAGGACCTGTTCTCTTCCTTTCCAATTATTTCCCTACCTAGAGTGGTGTTGCCCATTAAATAAGTCAGCTTTTCATCATTATAATGAACTATCTGAGGCAGTTATCCTACAAAGAGAAAGGTGTATCTTGGCTCACAGTTCTGGAAGTTCATGTCCAGGTTGGGCAACTCCATTGCATTAGGCCTCTGGCAATGGTGACATCTTGACAGGAGTGAGTGGCAGAGGAAAAAGTGAAACACAGGAGCACAAGAGCTCATTGCATGCTCCCTAAAGAAAAGAGGACAAGAGAAGATTGGAGTCCCACAGCCCTCTTCAAGGATGCATCCTCAGTAACCTAAAGACCTCCATCTAAGTCAAGCCTCTTAATCTAGCACAGTGATAGTGAATCGTTTAGGGGTTTCACTGAGAACAGTCAGCTGCAGCACGTGTGCCATAGTTCTCCATGCTGGTGTAACATCAAGCAGTATCACCTGGATACTCTCCAAAAGACCTCAGAGATCTCTTAAACAGACCGTGGCACCCACTTGGTTCCACCCCCAAGTGTAAGATGCATATGACTCCCAAAAGCCTTCCCAGGGGCCATGTAAACTTTTTATGGAACACATGCTTTTGATCTCATTTTGCATTCTACTGGAGCAGTCCAATTAACTACAGTAGTGCAATCCCTCAAGAATATTATTTTAGAGCCAGCTCTCAAAAACTTTGTACATTTGCAATTTTCCTTCATTACTCAGTTAACCATCTTGATTACTTTACTCTAAATACACCAAAATATTTCTTACTAGGAAATGGGAGGAGGTGGCATTTAAAAGCAAAACCTTGAAATTAGACATGAAGAGGAAGTTTGAGAATGAATCAGCTGCTACTAAATATACCAGCTTACATCAAGACGCTGAAGCTGCCGCATTACAGAAATAGAGAAAAGGTGTGTTGTTCTTCCCTCTCACAGCTTGCATTTCAACTAGCTTGTGGGAGGACATATTTTACTTTTGTATATTCTTGCCCTTGCACTTGTGAGCATTAAGCTCATCTCCCACAAGGAGAGTAGAATACTTTCTCAAGTTGTTATTGGATATTTGCACTCTTATTGCCATCCTCAAAGCTCGATGTATTAGCGGATGATAACTGAGGCTCCATTACAAGAATACGGATAGTCACAGGCGAGCACCTTTTGGGAGCCCTTTCAGCATGCAGGAGTAATTTACATTCAAGCGCAGGGAAATAAAATATAATAGCAGAAATTTTCTTCCCTGCTAGTCCTGTGGAGACTTCTCCCGGTCTTCAAAGCCTCACATTAGAGAAAGATAAGAAAGATGAGGTAATGACTTGATACTAAGAAAGCCTGAATCCTACAGCATTGTCAGGTAGGTCGGCCTGTCCCGTGTAAGATGAAGCACTCCAGCACTCGTGGGTCCTCTGGCGTGAATCAGAGTACAATCATGAAGACACTGAGAACTCAAGCCACATTAAGAAGTGCCAATTTTCCTCTGAAGAAAATTATAAAATGATTTAAGATCAAAAGATAAGAATATTGTAATCAGGATATATATTTAAATTACACATTGCTCTATTAAAAACAACTGAAACAGACCTGGGTTTTACTTTTGATTTTATCTCATGTGTAATCTTTGTAGTTTCATTTTTTAAATTTGATTTTTATTTCTTTTTAATTTTTTATTCATTTTAATGAGAAAAGATAAAATAGCAATGAATGAAACAGTTTTAAAACAGGTTAGTAGGATATCTACAGTAATTAATATATTGTTGTCTTCATAGTAGTTATTCAGAGGACAAGATGCAGACATGATATCTTGTTTAAACACTATTAATACAACTTTTATTCTCAGTGAACTAAGAGAAAGTAGCTGTGCATCTATCCTAGCTCTCTTGTGCATACACACACACTCACTCACACACACACACACACATATATATAATGTTTTCTTCCCCTTTTTTGACAACAAAACCGTCCTTTATTTATACTTTTGCGAAGTTGGTAATGCAGCTGATGGCCAACCTGAACCAAACAGGACGCTCATCTCAGGAGTGAGGTAGCTGGGTTACTTTGGCACTGGGCCAAGTCCCACCTACACATATTTGATTGATTTTCTAGCTTCATGGATCCCAACATATCCCCCCTTTTCATTTTGTTTGTTCAGAGATGGGTGTTCCACTGCAGTAAGAGAAACTGTATTTGGAGAAGTCTTTAAAGGACCTTTACATACTTGAAACCAGTCTAAAGATTGTAGGTACTTGAATTCAGTAGAAATGATCCAATATAGTCCAATAGTCCATAACAGTAGTGAGTTATCAGCACAACTGGCAAATGTCTGAAGTTGCTGATTTGAGTCTTTTACAGAGCAGCATATTTATATAGTTTTACTTTTTATGCCTTGTAGTTATACTTTTCTGCTGGATAATTAAGACCAAGTTAAAGCAAGACCTATATAATTAAAAATGCAACTTTTGTATCTGACAAGGACAGTCAGATCCCCTCAGGATTTATCCTGGAACCGTATATGGCACCCTGTAGACCTCTTGTCACTGTCAGCCATCTGGATGAGCCATGGCCATGGCTTGACCAATTCGCTCTTTGTGAAAGCCTGAGAGAATGTTTTCTCTCCAGGTGACTCTCCTTAGACACACCATGCATCATCGATCACTTTCCTCTGTGGCCCCATGATCTCCTTGATCAGAAACTTTTGAACGCCACTGAGTGATAGGACGCCACAACACAGGTCCCCTTATGTACTGAGTGCTGATTGACCTTGAAGGGCTAGGGCTAAAATATTGGCTATCATTGTTGCCTATCTATTTCTCTAAATTTTGGTCTGCAAACTTTAGTAGATAATTACCCAGGGGAGAATATTAATGATATTATTACCCTGTAACAGAGGCAGCTGAGCTTAACATCACTGTCTGAATATCAAATGTCTTAGACATAACATGAAACTACTATTTTTCAGCAACCATGGATATTCTAAAATTTAATTCCCTATAGAATGTGACAAAAACAATAAAACATTTTTACATAGAAATTTAGAAATCAAACCATACACAACATCATAGAAGGACAATCCTATGATGCTATTTTTTCTTGTCTCTTGTTTTCTTTTACTACCTTTAAAAAATCACATTAAAGAGAGTATAGCAGTAATTAGTATGACATTAGAAGCAGTATGCATTTAGAAAACCAAAATGACAGGTATTTCAAGCATGGTTTTACTATTACACATTGCTATCCTCAGTGTAGTAGCTTAGTTAACAGATATCAGTATATGGAGTTAGTCAGCGTGACAATTCTGCCACCATTAACTGCTATTGTGAAAAACCTGATGGAGACTCTGAGGACCATAGCCTTAATCATCTTGTTTAAATAAATGTATGTTTTTTTTCCCATGCCATATTTCCTAACTTTACTCCTTTCTCTCTCTCTTCATTGTTTAAACCTTAAGTTCTCACATTCCATTTAACTGAGGTTTACCTTTCAATTTTTATTTCTTCTTTTGAGTTCAGACACTAGGGAGACTACATGATATTTACATATCTGGGTCTGGTTTATTTCTCTTATGAGTATATCTTCAGCTGGCATCCACTTAGATATGAAGGGTTCAAGTTCATCATTCTTTACAGAAAAATACCACATATTTTCATCCATTCCTCGGGTGATGGGGATTTTAGTTATTTCCAAGATTTGGCCATCATAAACTGTGCTGATATAAGCATGGACACACATATATCACTATGATATGATGTTTTCAGTTCTTTTGGGAAAATTCCCAGATAGGTGATAGCTTGATTGAATGGGACTTTCAGTCCTGCTTTTTTAAGGAGTCTTCACACTGATTTCCATAATAATTGCACCAGTCTACATTCCCACCAGCAGAGGAGAGGGGTTCCTTTTTTCCCCACAGCCTCTTCCACATTTATTGTTGTTTTCTTTATGATAGCCATTCTTTCTGGGGTGAGATGATATCTCAGTGTTGTTCTAATTTGCATTTCACGAATGGCTAGTGATGTGAAGCATTTTTTTCATGTGTTTATTAGCTTCTGGTATTTCTTCTTCTGAGAAGTATGAATTTACCTTGGATGCCCATTTTTGGATTGGGTCTTTAAATTCTGGGGCCCTAGTGTTTTTAGTTCTTTATCAACTCTAGATAGAAGACCTTTGCTGAGTGCTTATTAGTTAAGATTTTTTCCCAATTCGTGGGTCATGTTTTCACTCTCTGGATAATTTCATTTGACATTCAAAAACTTGTTAATAAGAAGAGGTCCTAGTTGTAAATTCTTTCAAGCACTTCCCTTGCAGTTTGAGTTTTATTCATGAACTGTTTGTCTACCCCTATGTATTCAAGATTTCCAGCTACTTTCTCTCCAGGAGATTTAGTATTTCTATGTTAATGTTTATATTTTTCATCCACTTTGATTTTTAATTTAGTGCATGGTGATAGACCTGGGTCAAGTTTTAGTTTTTGGCATGTAGAGAGCCAGTTTTCCCAGCACCATTTGTTAAAGAGACTATCTTTCTTATGTAAGCATATTTGGCCACTATGCCAAAGATAAGATAGCTGCGTGTGTTTGTAGTTTCATCTGCACCTTCTAATCTATTCTGTTGATCCTCAGGTCTATTTTTTTCAAATCTCATGCCGATTTTATCTCAGTAGCTTTGAAGTATAAAGTCAGGAATTTTAATGCCTTCTGTCTTGTCTTTGTTGCCCAGGATTGCCTTTGCTATACTAGTCTTTTTCTGGTTTCAAATAAATTTTAGGAATGATTTCTCTAGGTCTGTTAGATATGTTGGTGGTATTTTGATAAGGATTGCATTAAATCTATATAACAATTTCAGGAATAGGGTCAAATTCACAGTATTTGTTCTTCCTATCCTGGAGCAGGGAATATCTTTCCATTTTCTGAAATCATCTACAATCTTTTTTTTCAGAATACTGTAATTTTTTTGAGTAGATCTTTGACTTCTTTAGTTAGGTTTATTCCTAAGTATTTCATTTTCCATGGTGCTATTGTAAACAGTATTGTTTCTCTAATTTCTCCCTCAGTGTATTTGTGCTCTGCATAAAGAAATTTTGTTGACTTTTGGGTATTGACTTTGTATCCTGCTATGCTACTGAATTTGTGTGTTAATTCTAGTAGCTTTTTGAAGGAGCTTTTTGGATCTTCCAAGTAGTGTATCATGTCTGCAAATAAGGACAGTTTAACTTCTTCTTTACCTATATTTATTCCTTCATTTCTCTCTCCTGTCTATTGGCTCTAGCTAATGATTTCAGAACTATATTGAATAGGAGGAGTAATAGAGAACATCTTTGTCTTGTACCTGTTCTGAGAGTAAAGGATTTCAGTTTTTCCCCATTTAGAATTATAGTAGTCATTGGATTATCCTAGATGGCTTTCATCAGTTTGAGGTAAAGGCCATCTCTTCCAATTTTCTGTTGGACTTTGAACATGAATGAGTGTTGGATTTTGTCAAAAGGCTTTTTTGCATTAGTTCAGATGATCATGTGGTTTTTAGTTTTAGCTTTATTGATAGAGTGTATTACATTTATAGATTTCTGAATATTGAGCCATCCTCGCATCCCTGAAATGAATACTACCTGATCATGCTGTATGATCTTCTTGATGATTTTCTGTATTCTATTTGCTAGGATTTTGTTGAATTTTTTTCATCTATGTTCATGAGGGAGATTGGCCTGTAGCTCACATGTTTGTTGCATACATATTTATGAGTGTTACCTCTTCCTCTTGCATTTCTCCCATAACCAGTATTTAGTGGCCTTCTTTATTTCATTTGATCATTCTTGGTTTGAAGTTCAAACTGTATGCAAATCAGATTGCTACCCCTGCTTTCTTCTGAGGTGTTGGGGCATGTAGTATTATTTTCCGTCTTTTGACTTTTATCCTATGAGTTTCTTCATGAGTTAAGTTTGTTTTTTGTATACAGCATATTGTTGGATTTTGGTTCCTAATCTGCTTAGCCATTCTATTTCTTTTAACTGGTGAATTGAGTCCATGTACATTGATGGTTATAGTTGAGATGTATTGACTTGTGGTTGACATGCTATTTACCTGCTGTTGTATGCAGCTTCCTCTCCTGCGTTTAATTTTTTTTGCCCTATTTTGTGGGTTCTTCATGTTCTCATTCGTGGAGTTGTGTTCATTTTGGTCCCTCTCTAGGATATCTTTTAGTAGTCTGTATTGGCTTTGTTAACATTATATTTAGCTGTTCTTTGTCATGGGAGTATTTCACTTGTCTATTAAATTTGAGAGTTTTTCAGGGTATAGTGTTCTGGTTTGGGATTTGTTTTCTTGCAAGACTTGAATTACTTTACTTCATGCTCTTCTTGCCTTGATGGTTTGTGTAGAGAAAGCCGTCATCATTCTGATGGGTTTTCCTTTAAATGTGATCTATTTCCTTTCTCTTGCAGCTTTTGGTATATTGTTCTTATGCTGTTTCTGGGATCTTGATTATTATATGTCTGGGTGTGGTTTCAATTGGGTTGATGTTATTTGGAGTCTATATGCTTTGGTTATCTGAATGTCAATTTGTTTCCCCATATTTGGGAAGTTTTCTGCTATTATTTCTGCCCACATTCTTTTTACGCCATTTGTAGTGACTCCTTCTTTCTCTTTGATGCCTGTTAGTCTTACGTTATTCATTTTTGCATCATCTTGCAGATGTTGTGTTATTTTTTCCTGTGTCCTAGTTGTTTTAAAGAGATCTTTTCTTGCCCTTGCAGTTGCTGCAATGGTGTCTTCAAGGTCTGAAAGTCTATCTTCATTTTCATTCAAATAGGTTTGCCAGCTTGTGATTAAGATTTTAATTTCCTGTATATCAGTTTCAATGTTTCCTGCATTCTATTTCTTTTCTATATTGCTCATTCAAGGATTCTCTCATTTTTCTATTCTTCTCTCTTTTTAAAAATCCATGTCTTCCTTAGAAGAACTTAGTAATTTTTTCTTTATAGTTATCCATTTTTACTTCACAGATTATTTCTTTTTTTTCTTTTTTTCTTTTTTTTTTTTTTTGGTGGAACCAGGGATTGAACTCAGGCCCTTGTGCTTGCCAGGGAAGCACTTACTCCACTGAGCCATCTCCCCAGCCTTACAGATTATTTCTGATCTGATTTCCTCTGCACATTTCTGCAGTTGTTTCTGTATTTCAGACACTATTATTTCAGAGATTTCAGGTTTGTAATTTCCAATTTCTTCTATGTTAGTGTCTCCTGCATTTGTTCAGGATGGGCTTGTGTCTTGAGAATACATTTTGGTCTTTCTCTTTGTTACTTTTTATTGTAGTGTCCTCTGACCTTTGGGATAGAATTTGATGCAGTTACTACCTTAGTTTCTACTGTTATTCTTACCCAGGAGATTATGTAGTTAATGCAGTTACAGTTTTGTATTTACAGAACTACAATTCGGAATACTAATAATGGGATAGTTTTATTTAACAGTTGAAAAAATTTTAGAACTAATGGTTTGTATTTTAGACTATAAGAACAAACATTATGTCTGTGTAGCTAAGCAGATATTAAATTGGAAATTTGAATTTAAATTAGTTTCCCTAACTTCTGTTTGATCACCTCTCCTTGATGTACATGGGGTCTTCTAGGCAGACTAGTTCACTCTAGTTACCTGTTCCACTCACTATCAATCAAGAGCGAAAGAGAATGGATGGATGCTTTCATTGATCCAGGTCTAATAAAGTGTTTCAGATAACCAGTTCCAGATCTACCACGTTCAAACTCCTGCAGAGTGCCTGGCTTGGGTATGGCTGCAGTGCTCAGATTCTTCCTGCTGCATCGCAGCAGCCTCAGCATTGACTGGAAAAGGATTTGGCAAGTGTGTGGAAGGTCCTTCACACACACATGGCCTGGGCTCTGGTTGGAAAAAGATTCAATGAGCATGCAATGAAAGTCTCACCTACAGGCCAGGTCTGGGTTCTGGCTGGAAAAGGGATCCAGGGAGCAGCTGAGCAGGTGAAAGGGCCCACACAATGCTGGGCTCTGATTGGAAAGGGATTCCGCCAGCACATGCAGAAGGTACCACACACATGCTGGTTGGAAAGGGATCCGGGGATGGGTGATCAGGCAGAAGTTGTCACTCACGCACTGGGCCTGGGCTCTGGTTCTGTAGTGTCTTTTAAAATTGTTTCTTTTCCATCTGTAGAATAATGTAAAAATGAAGGATAAGCTCTTATTGTCCTTAAAAGTTCAAAGAAACTGCCAAATCCTCTGTAACATTATGATTTTAAGATAAATAGATAGGCATTGTCTTAGAGCTTTTGCTTCAGTCCTGGAAATTTTTTTTTGGATGAGTAAAAGTTTTATAGAAAAATTCCTATTAGTTTCCATATCTATACTATTCTATTAGTCTGTTTGGTATGGTTATTATGAAATACCTGCAGCTATGTGCTCCACAAAGGAAAAAGTTTATTAGTTCCCAATTTTAGAGGCTGGCAGTCGTGGAATGACTTAGTCCCTCTGCTCAGCCCTTGAAAGGGTTGGCTGTGTCATGACAAAGGAAAAAGCAGAAGGGGAAATGTTGCCTGCAGAGAACACCAGTTATGTCTGACCTTGTCTCTAGCAACTTGCCCTTAAGAGCCAATTGGGGTCTTGTGAGAACTAATTAATTCCTCCTGAGGACAAAAACTCTTATGACCCAACCTTATTGGATTAAGCCCTACCATTCAGAATCCCGTGCACCTACTGATTTCGCTGCATAGGGAACCAACATTTTGACACAACAACCTTTGAGAGGACAGCATGTAAAACGACAGCCTAGATGTTAAGAGAAAGCATGTAGAATAGAAAGTTCTATATTTTCCTTAAGCTGTTCTTTAAAATTTAAGCTCCATTTCACTTTTATTTAAATGGCTTATGGTAATGCAACTTTTAAACTTTTTACTAAACTATTTCTGAATTAATAGTCAAATACCAAGTAAAAACATAACACCATGAGGAAACTTCAAGAAAACAAGAAACCACTGTTGAAATCATGTAATAGAACAAGAGAAGCAACAGGAAAGAGTTTTCCGCTGTGAAGTGAATCTTCATACATGAAATAGAGATAGAAAGATCTCTAGTAGATATGAGAGTGAAGTGTTAGGTTTTAAAGTTAGTCTGTATGTGGCTGTTTTCTGTTACCCAAGTGGGAAGGTAGTTTGCCATTCTAGAAGTATGTTTAGTGCTGGCTCTGTTCACAAACTTACTTTGGTTTCTGATTTTGGGGAAGATGGCAGCATTAGTGTGTGGCGGGGAAGATGGCCTTGGCAGGGGTCAGCACCTGAGGTGAAGTTCACAAACAGAAGCAAAATTTTTCTAGGCATTTATGTTCATGAACCAAATTGTTCTCAAACAAAAATGCTCATAAGCCAAGGTATGAGTGTACAGAGATGCACAAAGGGGAACGTAGTCAGAAGCATGGAGTTGGACTCATTGTTGCATTACTGCAAGGGTCAGTGATCACACCATGGAGGGCTTGTCAGCCAGGACTCCCAAGCACACCCATGTAGTCAGAACCAGGTGCTGCCGTGGGCTGGCTCTGGTGGCCGGGTAGGAAATGGCAGCTGACACTTTCGGAGAATTTATTAAGTTCCAGGCATGGTTTTAAGTGTTTAGCATGGTTTATTTCATATAATCCTTGGTGTAGTGTAGAGTATTAAAAGGGATTTAAGAGAGGTTAAGAGAATGGAAGAAAAAGGGAATTGAGATGTCGTGTACAGATATAAAGTTCTTATGAGGAAAGTGATCGTTATGTGTATTTAATATGTTCTGATACTCCTAATTAAAAAGATACAAACTATGCTGAGATCTAGTAATTGAGATTTCTCTAGACAGATTGTTTCTCATTGGAGGATAAGTAAAGAAGACAGCACATAGCCAGCCTGAAATGCACAGCAAAACCCTGTCTCAAAAAGACAAGAGTGAAAGAAAGAAAACAGCAAAAACAGAGGCAGCATCATGGAGAAATATTTTTTTAAAAAACAACAGTAAGACAATAAACAAGATAGAAATAGCATCTAGATTACTCAGGATATACTTCTTTAAAATTTTGAAATTATTTATTTATTTATTTTGGTACAGGGTCTCACTACACAGCTCCTGTTTCAGCCTCTCCAGCCTTGGGGTTACAAGCAAGTGCCACAGTGCCTGGCTTCAGTGGCCAGCCCGATGCACCTAGCGTTCGGGGATCAACCTGGGGTCCTGGTGCTTGCCAGGCAGGCATTTAGACCTCTGGTTTATGTCCCCAGACCAGGACATACTTTTGCAACGATATGTGGCAGAAGGTCATAGGCACATTTCAGGACCTCAGTGTCCTTCATGCTGTGAAAAATGATGTAATTATGAAACAGAAAGTCAGCGAAAAGAATAGAATAACATAAAAATTTTGAAATGAGATGAATGAAAGATCTTTTCACAGAAAATTACAACACCCTAAGAAAAGAGATTCTGGAGGATTTCAGAAAATGGAAAGATATTCCATGCTCCTGGATAGGAAGATCCAACATCGTGAAGATGGCCATACTCCCAAAATTGCTGTACAGATTTAATGCAATCCCTATCAAATTGCCACCAACATACCTCCCAGATATAGACAAATCAATCCTAAAATTTATTTGGAACCACAAACGACCTAGAATAGCAAAGACAATCTTGGCCAATCAAGAAAA
>PVKA01051153.1:0-12348 GCA_004027165.1 Ctenomys sociabilis
GGAAGTCAACGTCATCAGTGAGGTAGATACATTAGGGTAATATTATAGGCTAATAACATTCATGTGATCAACCAAAGGAGCTTGTCACAGGAAGTCTAACTAAAAGAACAAAGGCAGGAAGCCATAATGCAGCAATTAACAGGAAGTGTCCATAAAAGGAATCTAAAGGAAGGCTTCCGGATTATATTGTCTCCCACAGTATACCAGGCCTGGGCTGGATCTGGAGGGTTCCAGGGGTTGCAGGGAAGAGCAATGTCTCCAACATACTTGCAATGCCTGGGGCTTGGGCTGGTTCTGGAGGGATCCTGAGAGCATGGTGGAAGTTCTCGCATGGTGGGCTTGGGCTGGCTCTGAAGGGGTGGAGGGGTCCCAAGAGCAAGGTGGAAGGTCTGGAGAGGTCCAGTGGGTGCAGGGGAGCATGGAAGCTCTCCCACACACTCAATGGGCCTGGGCTTTGGCTGGGTCTGGAAGGGTCCTGAGAATGCAGTGGATGTTCTCACTCATGGGGCAGGCTTGGGCTGGCTCCAGAGGGTTGGAGGGGTCCAGAGAACACCATGGAAGGTCTCATGCGGTGGGCCTGGTCTTGGTCTGGAGAGGTCCATCGGATGCAGGGGAGTGCGGAAGCTCTCCCACACTCTCACCTGGCCTGGGCTTAGGCTAGGTCTTATTTTGACAGTTTTGCAGCTCTCAAAGTTTACCAGGGCTCAGGGCCTCTTGGAGGCCTACAAAGCTGTCTGGAGCTCAATGCAGCTTCTGAGAGGGATTAGGGGCCAGGATGCAGCTCATCAAGGAACCCATGATGATGGGCTAGTGGGGAAGGGCTCACATAGGGTCCTGTAAATGTTGGGTGGTGGACCGTAGCTCAGGGGGCTCCCACAAATGTGCATGTGTGGGCTGGGTCTAATCTTTTTGATGATTTCTTACATTGTATTTGCCAGTGTCTTGTTGAGGACTATTGTGTGTGAGTTTTGTACCTATGTTTCCAAACCTCATCTGGTTCTAGAATCAGAGTAATGCCAGCTTCCAAGAATAAATGTGAGAGTACTCTTTTCCTTTTGATTTTATGAGAGTTTTTGTTACATCTTCCCTGAAGTTCTTGTTGAATCTGTGGTGAATTCATCTCCTCCTGGGCTTTTCTTAATTGACATTTCTTTAATTACTGCCTCAATTTCATTGTCATCAACTGGATTATTATTTAGCTCTTTAATGTCTTGGTTCAGTTTTGATAATTGATATCAATCTTGGGATCTCTCCATTTCTTCTAAGTTTTTCTTTAATTCATTGGCATATAGGTATGTGTAGTAGTTGTATAGCGGTGGTTGTTAAAAGTCTTCTGAATTTTAGTGTGCCATTGTGAGTTCACCCTTTTCACTTCTAGATGCACTGTTTTGTGTCTTCTTTCTTTGTCTCCGCTTCCTTCCCTCCTTCCTTCCTTCCTTCCTTCCTTCCTTCCCTCCTTCCTTCCTTCCTTCCCTCCTTCCTTCCTTCCTTCCTTCCTTCCTTCCTTCCTTCCTTCCTTCCTTCCTTCCTTCCTTCCTTCCTTCCTTCCTTCCTTCCTTCCTTCCCTCTCACCTTCCCTCCTTCCTTCCTTCTTTCCTTCTATTTTGTTTTGTAAACACAGCTAAGGATTTGTTTCTTTTGTTTGTTCTTTCAAAGAAACAGCTCTTTGATTCATTGATTCTTTGCATTTTTTCTGGTCTCATGCATTTCTGCTCTGATATTTATAATTTCCTCCCTTGTAAAAACTAGATATTCATAGTTATAAAGTCCCTTTTATGGCTGCTTACATTGTGTCCCACAACTTTTGATATGTTGTGCTGGTAGTAGTGTTTTAATCTAGAATTGTCTTATTTCTTTCTTGATTTCTTCAGTTACTCATTGATGTTTTCATCAGTGCGTTTTGAAATTGTCCATATATTTGCATGATTCCTGCAATTTCTTTTGTTGTTAATTTCTAGTTTTATTGCTTCATGATCAGATAAAATATGTTACAAAGTTTTGATTATTTTGCATTTATAGTGGTACCTTTGTTCATGAACTTAATTTGTTCCATGATTCTAGGGAATATGGCCATGTTTATGCTTGTGCAGGGAAGATGACTGTAGTCATATTTGTGTGAGAACAGAAGCAAAATTTCCTGAATGCTACTGTTTGCAAATTGAATTGTTTGGAACTGAGGTATTACTATACTTAAGCATTACTTGTTAGTTAGTGTATAGTCTGTTTTTGAGAAGGTTCCATGTGCTGCCAGAAAAGAATGTGTATTTTGTTGTGATTGAACACTTCTTATATATCTGCTATATTTAGCCCATTTGTTTGCAGCTTTAGTTCAACTCTGATATTTTTTTTTGTTGTTGAGTTTTTGTTTAGCTGACAGGAGTATTGAAGTAGTGAATCTCTTCTGATCTTTCATGTTCTGTAGTGTGTGTTTTATGAAGTTGGATTCATGGCTGTTTGGTGCACATATGTGTAGAGAGCTGCGAATAGCCGCACCTTAAAAGACGGCACCGGCTTCCGCCTCCCCCCCCCCCCCCCCCGCTGGGTGAGTGCTCTCTGTAGTAAACAACTCCTTATATGGCTAAGGCAAAGGCTGTGGCGCCCTTCCGCGTATCTGGACCAATTGGCTGCGCCCACGTGTCACTCCAGGGTTGGACGCCTTGTGGTATATAGCTTGGGGGGGGGGCTTGCCCGGGTCAGGAGCGGGAGCGGCGGAGGAGCGGGAGCGGCGGAGGAGCGGGAGCGGCGGAGGAGCGGGAGCGGCGGAGGAGCGGCGGAGGAGCGGGAGCGGCGGAGGAGCGGGAGCGGCGGAGGAGCGGGAGCGGCGGAGGAGCGGGAGCGGCGGAGCAGGAGAAGGCAATCCATGGAAGAATAAAGCATTGCAGAGACAACCAGTGGTGACGTCTTCCTTGCAGGCGAGGATGCGCGCGACACACATGTGTATAATGATCTCTTCCTACTTGATTGTTTTATGAACTAATATGCACTGTTTTTTTCATCTTCTGATCAGTTTTAGGTAAAATTAGAACAGCTATTCTTGCTTCTTTTCAGGTTTCTGTTGCATTAAATAGTTTTTGATCCTTTGATTTTCTCAGTGTGAATTTCTTTGCATTGCATATGTCTCTTATACATAGCATACCATTAGGTTTTGTTTCTTGTTTTCTTTCTTTCTTTCTCTCCAATACTGGGAATTGACCTCAGGACCTTGTACATGCCAGTCAGGTGCTTATGCCACTGAGCTGTCTCCCTGGCTCTTAGTTTTTGTTTCTGGATTTAATCTACTAATCTGTACCCTCTGATTGATAAGCTTACACACCATTCACATTGATAGCTATAACTGATAGGTCTTTTTTTTAAATCAGGGTCTCACTATGTAGTGCAGGTTGCCTTTAAACTTGCTATGTAATCCATACTGGCCT
Organism: Ctenomys sociabilis; assembly: GCA_004027165.1. NCBI lineage: Eukaryota > Metazoa > Chordata > Mammalia > Rodentia > Ctenomyidae > Ctenomys > Ctenomys sociabilis. Next base: position 3,417 of record PVKA01051153.1, read on the forward strand.
CAAACAAAACAATCCTCCTTCCTCAGGCTTCTGAGCACGAGGATTACAGACATGCAGCACCAGGCCCAGCAACACATAGGTACTCATTTATTCCTGTTGTTATATTATTTTTTCTGCTGGTGATTTCCTTTCTTTCCCTTTTACTTAAATGCTCATCATACTTGGTGCATTCATTCTGTAAGACCATTTGACATTGCTGGCTTTAATTTCTTTTTTAAACTGTCCTATTTTTTAATTTTTATTTTGTGGCACCGGGAATTGAATTCAAGACCTTGTGCTTGCCAGGCAGGTAATTATACCATTGAGCCAACTCCCTGGCCCACCTTTAGAATTTTTTAGGGTAGCAGGCTGGGGAGATAGCTCAGTTGAATAAGAACTTCCCTGGCAAGTGCAAGGGCCTGAGTTCAATCTTTGGCTCTGAAAAAAAAAAAAAAAAAGAATTTTTTGGGGTGCTGGTCGATCACCATAAATTTATTTAGGTGTTCTTTAACATGAAAATATCTTATTTCTCCATTAACTTGAAACATAACTTTTTAGGACATATTAGTCTTCTTCAGTTGGAAGTCATTTGTTTTACGATGTGAAATGCTTTTACTATAAGCTGTCCTTGCCTTCAAGGTTTGTGTTAACAGTCTGCTGTAACTCTGGGGGTTTTCCTTTATATATGATTTGTTGTTTTTCTCTAAGAGCTTTTGCAGTTGTGTTTTTGTGTTGAAGTTCTGGTATTTTAACTATGATGTATTACAGAGAAATTATTTTCTGGTCATGGCAATTTGGGGTTCTGTAAGTGTCACTTGTATGTTAAATTATTTTTCCTCATTTGACAAATTTTTTTCTGTAAGAAGAGACTTTTATGGCTTTTGTGCTGTCTTCCAATTGTTCACTTACTCTAATTAATCTTAGGTTACATGTCTTTGTATCATTTAGCAGTTGTTTGACCTACTTTTTCATGACCTCTTGTTGTCTTTAAGGCATGCTTCATTAGCTGGTCACCAGCCAACTGTTCTCTAGATCTGATGTTCTCCTCACATGAGCTCTTCTGTTGCCCTTACTTAATGAAATAAAGATGTTTTTTAAAAGCAAGGTCTTAGTTTGCAGTCCAAGTTGGCCTTGACTTTATTATGTAGCTCAGATGTGCCTCAGATTCATGAAGAACCCGCTGTCTCAGCCTCCTTAGTGCTGACATTACAGGCCCATGCCACCATCCCCAGCAAATTCCTGAATTTCTGTGTGGAACTTTTTTATGGACTCTAATTCTCTTTTATACTGGATTGTTGCATTAGGATCATTATCTATTTAGTTATGTGTTCTTCACACATGGCAAGCACCTTATTGAACTTTTTTGATCTCTATTGATATTCTTTCAGATATTTTTGCTGTGTGGATTTTGATTTCTCTCAACTCCCCCTGGTTGGGCTTTTGGGGAGTTATAAGGTAGTTGAAGTATTTTGTTGCTTTGTCTTCCTGCGTGTCCATCTTTTGTTTGTTTTCTGTGCTGTGCTGAGGTTTGTGGGCTGATCATAGCGGGCAGCCTTGTGGGCTATGTGTTTAGTCAACATCTACTTTTCAGAGGTATTTTCAGGACATAGCTAACTACTGGCCTTTACTTCTGTGCCAGGATCCAGCCACCTGTTTTGGGAAGGAAAGCTGCAGCTTTTCTGGCCAAGTGCCAGTTTTTGGGAATGCATCACAGTATTGCTCATACTCCAGCAATCCAGGTATTGATGCAAAGAGACCTCCAACTGATAACAACAACCGGGTGACAGTGGCTATAATGTATAATCAGCTAAGATAGTATTGAATACAAACGATATTGTTAACACTTAAAAAATAGTATATTGCCCTTTATCATAGAAAAGAGATGTATGATTTTAATATAACCACTAAGATGAAGCAGATACTGAGGTATACTGAATATCTACTCAGTTGAACCACTTTATATCTACTAACAATAGAAAAATGAGCAAGCAAGACATAGTTAACTGATTGATTACAGATCGTTAAAGCATAATTGTGATACTTGAAAGGTTCAGTGTTTCATGAAATAGGAAGATGAAAAGAGAATTTGAAAAATTAAATGATAGAAGATGAAAAAGGCAATATAAGTGAAAGAAAGGATCTTATTAAACAATAAAAAGAAACTAGTAGAGCTCGATAAAAGTAGCAGAAGAAACCAACAAGGAAAAGAAGAAATAAGAAGTAAATAGATACAAACTAAAGGAAAAAAAGAAATAATAAAGGAGAAGTTTTAAAGAGGCACCGAGAGACCAAAGCACTTGCTTAGGCAGAGCTCAGCAGCCGGTTCGATCCCTGGCACGCCATGCTGGACCTGCCCCTGGGGCGCTCTGAGACAGCGGTTGAGATTGGGCGTGGTGGCACACCTCTTTAATCCTAGGGCTTGTGAGGCTGAAAACAGGAGAATCATTATGAGTTCAATCTGTATAGTGAGACCCTGCAGACCCTGTCCTAAATACATTAAAATAAATAAATAAGAGGCACTGAGAAAAGAAAAGAAAGGACTAAATCAAATAAATAAACAGAATGATAAAAATAGTAATAAAAGATTTGAGATAAAGCTCAAAATACCACCAAAACAAAACCAAATAAATAAATACCCCAAAATAAGCCAACAGAGGAAGAATAAAAATGGGTCAAAAGAAAAAAAAAAATTCTTTGTAGTTTCAAATTAGGGGTTTCTTTCTAGCACCTGCAGCCACTGGACATGCCTCACTTTATAGCCTACGGGTCTGAGGGGTGAGCCCTCTGCCCAGGAGGTCCCCCACTGTGCAAACCGCAGAACACCACAGCTATCCGTGCTGAGATGCTTTCCAGTTTGCCTTGACACATGGGGAAGAAATTAGACCTGGTCTTCACCACACTGTTGGCAGCAGTGTGCGGGCTCAGGAGCCGCTGGACTCAGTACCATCCCTGGAACCTGTCCCTGCTGACCGTGCAGACCCTGGTGCTTCCTGGCAAGGGATCTCGAGGAATCTATGTGCAGCTCTTGCCCTTCCCTGCCCGTCCCCTGTGCTGTCTCTCATGCAGTCACTGTGGTAGGGGACCTCAGGCCTGCAGTGAAGCTAGAGAGTAGGTGTTCTGTGGCTCAGTCCACACGATCAGCCCTCCGTGAACAGTGCTGAACTCTCCCTGGCACTGTGGTGGGCTCTGCACTGGGTTTCTTCTCCAGCTATTTCCCACCATGAAGGAGTTACTTTTAGGGTAACTGACATCCTGGGTTTTTGTTGTTGTTGCTGTTGTGTGTTTGTTTTAGTTTACATGAGCTGTGGGCTTCTCTTGGGGCTGGTGGCCAGTGCCACCTGCTATTTCTCTCTGTAGAAGCTGACTTTTCTGAGATGACCTCCTCTCCAGGGAGCTGACCTCCCTGAGCAGGCTGACTGTTTGGTGGTTGCTTCTGCAGTTCTGTGCAGAGGGTAATCAAGATGTAAAAGTAGTTAGGCGGGGGCAACTTGAGGCCCCTGGCAGTGGGGAGGCCAGGGCAGATGGTTGGGACATCCAAATTATGCTTTTATTCAATTTAGACTTTGAATAAGACAGAGAAGGTCTTTATTAAGCACACTAAATTTTCTGTTAGGGGAAAGTATCTCCGTTCCTCTTTTGTAAGGCTTTGCTTCAAGTGGCAAGAAGGAATAAATATGCACAAATTTGACTTTTTCTGGCAGGTTCTCTTAGAGTGCAGGCTCTGATAGATTATGACTCACCTCCCAATGTATGGGGGGAACAGGTAACACCAAGCCCCTCATTTCTACCCTGGAGCACCCACATCTGTGGGGCTCACTGACTATTGCTTTGCTGGCACCAAATATTTCTTTTGTTGCACAATCTCATCTCTGGGTACTGAGTCCATGCAAGGTAGATATGGGTTTAACCGCTGTCACAAGGTCCCCTAAAGGCCAGTGGCTTAGGAAGATAACTTCTTTCTCATGTTTTAACACAGATAAGGCCAACCTTGCCAGCATGGCATACCTGGATGTTAGAGTACAAGTCCCTCCTCTCTTGTTGCCTTTAATGTGTGACTTCTTGAGCATGTGACCATGTTCCTGCCCCAAACGGCTTCTCTGGCCCTTGGTAGAGTGTCCACATCTGATCCACAGGAACATAGGGGAAAAAGTGGTATATATGATCTGTTTTCCTCAGAATATACTGGAGGGGCTGAGGATGCAGGTCAGAGATACATCACTGTTGAATATGCTCAAGGCCTTGGGTTCCATCCCAGAACTTACACTCTCTCTCTCTCTCTCTCTCTCTCTCATATGCATACACACATGCACACAATATAAATAGGGACTTATAAATAAAGGTCACTTTTGTTCATGATACATCAGCAAGAACTTGATCACACTGAAGTGTCTAGCTTTAAAGGGTCAAGAAAGCATAGTTTTACTCTGGATGACTACGTGTCCAGCTAAAATTTTAAAGTTCTTTTAATTAAGAAAGAAGAAAAGGAGCTGGCCAAATAGCTCAGTGGATTAAAGTGCCTGTAAGCAGGCACAGGGGCTGGGGTTTGATCCTGGGCCTGTGGTGCGGGCCCCACCCCCAGGGCACACGGGGACAGCAATTGAGACTGGGCATAGTGGCACAAGACCTGTAATGCCAGCTCTTAGGAGGCTGTAAACAGGGGGATCCTTACAAGTCTGATGTAGCAGTGAGATCCTGAACACCCTGTAAACCCTTCCCCAAAATACAATGAAAAAAAAAAAAAGAAAGAAAGAAGAAAAGAATGGATACTGGAGAGATCTAGCAGTTTTTACTTTGTTAAACTGGAACTTAAATCTTATTTTTCTGCAGAGTATGATGTCTGAAACCCTACAGTAAGGAACTATATTGGCTTCTCAGTTTTCTTTTGTGGATCTGAAATATTTTATCCTCTCAAATACTCAAACTGGAGATTTAGGTAGCCCTCTGGGACTCTCGAGTGTTGAAAATAATCCCTTAAGAGAGGGCTTTTGTTACTGTCTACCAAAAATTATATAACTTAATATTTTGTTGAAATAGTAGATGGAGTTCTCTAGTCATCGAGGGAACGTTATTGCTTGGTGTGTGTGTGTAGAACTGTAACAACGAGGCCAGAAGTTCGCTGGGGAAATTACAGCCAAGTTTGCTTCAGCCAAAGTTTAAAAATGGTCCTAAGCTTCTCACTATATTTTCTGGCCACAATCACCAAGTATTTGTATTTGAAAATAGATTTAAAATATAAAAAAGATCCCAGTTCTGAGTTTAGAGTTAGAAATATTTTATTTAATTCTTTCTCATTCTGCATAAGCAGAAAATTGTTATTTGGAAAAACGGCTGGCACCAGACTGGGACAGGAAACATGCAGGACGATCTGACAGACCACGTGGCTGGGTCGAGGAAGGGCTCGGAAAGCCGTGTGGAGCCCACGGCAGAAGAGGCCTGCGGCCTGGGCTCCACGGCGATGCACTTGCCTAACATGCGCAAGGCCCTGCTTTTCGGTCCCACTGCAGGAAGAAAGAAGAAGACCGAAGTCAGATAGAAGGGGCTCCCAAAGGCCACAACAGGAAGAGTGAAGAAAAACTAAATAATGGATTACACATAAGATGATATAAATATTGCGACTCCATACTGATATAGTCAAATAATAAGTGGGGTAAGTAAGACAACACTTTCTACTAAAGTTCCAAGTAATAAATGTAGAATAAATGAAAGTAATCGAAAATAATTTGGGAAACATCTGAGCGAAAGCTGTGATAGGCAGGAATCATTAATGGATACTTAAAATTAGTGAGTAAAAATTTAAGGAGAAATAGGATATTTTCAGAGTTCAAAGTGTCTTTCTATGAATACTAGTTATAATGAGACTTCCTAGTTACAGTCAGGAACTGTTGCTGTGGAGCCTTAGTAGACCTGACCTTCGCCAGGAGGCCACAGGCACCATCAGATTCCTTTAGACAAGGTGCCCCGGAGAGGAAGGCAGCTGTGCTGACCACTGTGCCGCCAAGGCTCCGGCACATTGCAAAGGCTCCAGCCTCACTGGTTACCCTTCCCAAAATTTAATGTCCAGAATTTAATCACGAAGCAGCATCAGATAAAAGAAAAGTAAGAGACAGTCCAGACACAACTAGCCAGTACTCTCTTAAACAGCAAGCTCAAAAAAGATAAAGTTTACAGAACTATTCGGCTTGGAGGAGAGAGGAGCTGTGGAATAAATGCAATGGGTAGCCCTTAATTAGATCTGGCCAAGATCAAAAGTTTCAGTGGGAAATTCAGTGCGATTTCCGTAAATGCTGTGTATTAGATAGTAAAGTAACATAAATGTTTAGTGTCTTGTTTCCGACAATTTTACTGTAATTGTGTAAGACAGTAATGCTTGACAAGGGTCTAGTGAGTGACACGTGGCTGTCACCCAGCATTTAGACAGGCTGAGGCAGAGTGATTACGTGTCCACAACCAGCTTGGGCAGCTCAGGCAGATACTGTCTCAAAATTTAAAAACCAAACAAACAAACTCAAAACCCTGGAGATGTAGCTCCATAGCAGAACACCATACTTGTTTGATTCCAAAAACTGCAAAAGCAAACACTGAAAGCTAAAACCAAACCCAAGCGAAAGCCTCAAATGCATCTGAAAAAGCTGGGTGGACTGTGTGAAGTCTTGTTCTCTCATTTTTCTTTTCCTTTTTCTTTATCTCTCTCTCCCCTTTCTCTCTTTTCCTCCCTCCCTCCCTCCCACCCTCCCTTCTTTCTTTTCAACAATCTCATGTTTCTCAGCCTTGCCTTTGATTCTGGATCCTTCTGCCTCAGCCTCAGGAATGCTGAACAGATTACAAGCATGCACCATCATATCCAGCAAATCTGGCACTATGGTAGAGCAGTTTTGGAGAAGACTGCAGAATGCCGTGAAGGTTCTTCACGGGAGTTTCTGTAGGTGAAATTTCCAGGCATGTACTCATGACCCAGAAAACAAATTTTTGACTTTGTGGGGAGGGGGAGAGACAAGTCTGAGTAGCCTGTGCTGTCACTCATCTGAATTTGTCTCACATCAGAACCCTGTCGGAAGAGCCCTGAGTGAACCTACGAGAGCTGCCTTATTCAGTTATGTCACATATTTAACACCATGGCATTGGACTCTTTACAAGAGTGTAAAACAAAACGTAGGAAGCCAGGGTTCTGCGATTTAGAAGCCGTGGGCTACAGGGTCACCAGGGTACTATTACAAGTTCTGGTCTGGAATGGGAGAGACCGTGACACCCAAGCCAACTCCATACATCTGAGGCTGAGTGAAACACTAGGCTTTGCTCCAGGCCGATTGTCTCCGCAGCATCTCTCCCACACTCAGCGATGGCTCCCAAAGGGAAGATACTGTGTCTTCTCTGGTGCTAAGCCCAGACCCGTCCCTAACAGCACCACCCGAGTGCCAGGCTGGGCTACTGACGAGGCCAGCAGGCTTCCGGGCCAGTCACTGCCAGCACTGCTGCATGGATGGCTGAGTACCACGCTCTGGGGACTGACACATGTACAGCCGGACATACGCGTTTAGCACTTTATTACGCTGCTTAGATTCACGGGGTTTTTTGTTTTTTGCTTTTTTGCAAAACTGCAGATTGAACTCAGGCCCTTGCACTTGCCAGGGAAGTGCTTATTCCACTGAGCCATCTCCCCGGCCCTCCATGTCCAATTTTATAAATTATATCTTCCCTACAATCCTTACTAGAAGCTTAAAAATGAAAGCCTTTTTCTTTTTTAACATTACCTATCTTTGCCATTTCTTGTGTATACTAGTTTGTCCTGCCATTAATAAACATTTTCCTTAAAGTATGTCAAAATGTATTAGTGTACACCACCTCTAAAGCATATTAATGGGATCAATAGGTTGCTTATTATTTGATCTCTTATCTTTTGTCTTCAAAACAGTTTGTGGATAAAATTTTGTTTTATCCTTCCTAAGTAGCATTTGTTATGTCTTTTTTCATTTCTTTTTTTTTTTAATTTATTTTTTATCTTATTGAAGTACAAATATCAATCAGACAGTTTTAAGACACCTTAACAAGACAGATTTGATAAATTAATACATTGCAAACTGTTCTCATGATGTTTTGGTATCGTACAAGGTGCATACATGATATTATACTTACAGACATTATTATAACAGATGTCTCTTATCAGTAAATTAAGAGTGTAGCTGTTTACTTATCTTATTTTTTATACCTGAATTATATCAAAAATTCAATAATTATTTTCCTAGTGGATGACCATAGTACTAGAAGCTGACATAATATCCTGTCCAACCACCGTTAGTGCAGATCTTGCCTCTCATAGGATCATGTAGAAGCGCAGCGTTATCTATCCCAACTGTACTGTCTGTACACACACATCATGATTTTTTCTTTCTACACCCCTTCTTTTGTCTACACCTGTCAAAGGTGGGCACTCCATTGTCATTCAACTAACTTAGGTGCTTGAACTCGACACCACAATCCAACACAGTCCAGCATTCCACAACAATAGTGAGTTATTCAAAGAAGTTGTTGACCATAGCCATTTACAGCTCAGCTTAATATTATGGCCCCGCGATGTATACTTCATTTTTATACTTTTCTGCTGGATGGTTAAGACCTAGATAGAGCAAGACTTATATACCAACACATGTACTTTTTGTTTCTTTTTTTTGTTTTTGTTTTTTTTTGTTTTTTTGTAGATCCTACTCCGGAAAGAATGCACCAAACACATTCACATTTATTTTCTTTTTTTGATTTTTTTTTGTTTTTTGTTTTTAAAGCAAATGACAGAGACCCAGTTTACCAGCTTTTAGAAACCTAAGCTTAACATTACACATTTAAACAATTGTCAAAACTTTACTAAGTTGCCAGCATCCATGCACAACTAGAAAACATCCTTAAATTTGTACTGAACCAGAAATGTATTACCATAAATGCATATCTTTCATTACTAAATACT
>PVKA01051154.1:0-12352 GCA_004027165.1 Ctenomys sociabilis
AAAAAAAAAATAAATTCAAGTCTATTGAAGACCATGTTTCCATCTACCTTGAGTATGATCACAGGTTTCACACTCTGGGGAGGAAGCATGAGAAAAAATATCTAAGGTAATTTTTGTTTTCTAATTTGGAAATGGACAGGACCTCACCGGTGAGCCTCCTACCCTGCTCCCCCTGACCACAGCATTTGTGACCCAAGGGCCATTCACTCCCAGATGGCAGCAAAAAGCAGGAAGAGCAATTATAGTCTGGCTCCTCACTAACTAGCAGGGAAGATCTTGGGACTCTGTGGACTTTGGAACATTTGAGATGGTCACGACTGGCTGCTCTCCTGTAGCCTCACCCCCTCTCAGCCTCTTGCTTGCCTGATCCAGTAGTTCTGGGCCCTTTTCCTTGCCTCTGCACTTAATCTGTTTTGGTCCTCATCTAGGACCAAACTTCTTGCTGCTCCAACCCATTAAATCTGGAGAGCATTTTACTTGGCTGAGCCTTGAAGAGCTCAGGACATGATAGATTCAGCCTCAATCCAAGTCTTCAGCCTTGTTCTCCTATTTTCTACCTCTGCTCTAAGTGAACTGACCTCCTCTTGGAACCCCAGATGAAGCACTCCATGCACATCCACAATTTTTTCTCCAAAAGTCCTGTTTTGCAAGATTTGGTTCAAGGTTCTCTCAAGCAGCCTTCTTTACTTATGATCTTAATCTGCGCCTCTGAACTAATGCACCAGTCTTGCTGTCTTCATCTGTGGTCCTCATATAGGGTCTTTTTTTTAACTGATCTGTCTGCTCCCTGAATCTTTATTTATTTTTAATTTTTGTTTTATTGAAGTACAAATATCGATGAGACAGTTTTAAGATACCTTGACAAAAGGTAATTAATATCTTTAATACATTGCAAACTTTTCATAATATTTTGGTATCATAGAAGGCTCATATAGGGTCTTATAAAGCATTAGTCCTAGAGCACATCTCCAAAGGAAAAGCTCCCTGTTGGAGATTTAGGGCATGTGTTGCATCTAAGACTTCCTGAAGTTTTACAGAGGAAAAAACATTTCAAGCGACACTGAGTCTAGTGTTTCTCAAATTGATTTTGTTTTTTGTCTTTTTGAGACAGGGTCTTGCCTGTAGTTCAAGCTGGCCTTGAGCTCACTTTGTAGCCCAGGCCAGTCTCAAACTCACAGCAATCCTTCTGCCTCAACCTCTTGGGTGCTGGGATTACAGGTACCCCCATGAATAGCTTCTTAACCTGACGTAGCTATGGACATTATTTTCATGTTTTGTCAAAGGGGAAAAGACGAATAAAAATGATACAGAATTTCAAAATAAGATGGGAAATAACAATGGCTATTATATTGCATATTGTTATCTTCAAAGTAGTTGCTCAGATTACCAGATATAGGCATGCAAAATTGATCAAACAATATAAGCATTAACTCTACCTTTCAATGAAATAAAAGAATTTAGTGGTATAAAAAGTCTGAATTTTCCACGAGTGACTTTGTATTCTAGAGTCATCTTTTCTCTAACTATCAAAAATGATGACAGTTTAGCAGTTTGCACTTGCTGTGCGCTTTCTTAGCTCCTACAGCTTTTTCACCCTTACAGCATTGAATGCCAATACACAGCCTACAGCACACAACACATATGCAGACTGCTAGCTACTTTCATTGCGGAGTAGTACAACAGACAGGGTGGGAGTTCAGTCTCAGGAATTAGACAGCACCCCTTTGAACTCTGGTGCAGCTCTCAGTGGATAAGATGTAATATCAATATGTAATGTTTATTCCTGGTACATACACAATGAATCAAGGACAGAGCAGTTCTCAACTCTAGTGATTTGCCTACCAGAGGATTTTTTGCTAGTATTTAGAGGTAGTTTTTGTTGTCACACTAGCATCCAATAGCTAAAAGTAAGGGACATTATTAAACATCCCACAATGTATAGGATAAAGAAGTATCCAGCCTCAGATATCAATAGCGCCTTGTTGAGAAACCCTGTTCTACAACCAGGCTAATCAGGGATGAATTTCTTACTGCTGCCATTAACTGTTCAGCCTTAAACATCAATGAAATTTCTCTAAGTCTTAAATTTCCTGTCGATAGACTGGAGTTCTAATTATATCTACAGGACTGTGGGATGATTACACAAATGAGATTACTTGGCTAATCCATATGAAATGGTTAGCACAGTGACTGGTGCATAGAAAGTGACCGTGGAGCAGATGTCCCCTGGTTGGCGCCTGGGGTTTCACAGAGACAAGGAGGCCATTAGGGTGAAATCTTCACCTCTCTCAGAACTCACTATGTGAGCCCCAGAGAGTGCTCTCACTGAACCGGGCCCTGCATGCCCACTTGTGTTTACTGCATGTTTGGATTTTACTTATTTGCTCACCAGGGGCTCAATGGTGAAAACGCTACCCAGGAAGAGCATGATGTCTTCCTGAACCAGCTTCCGCTGATTCTCGAAGGTGTGGGAGAGAATGGAAAGTTGTTCTCGGAGTGAAGGATCAATAACACATTCTTCAAGAAACTCATCTGTCTCATGCTTTTCCTCGTTGGTCAGATCTTCACAGATCCTAAGCAAAATGTAGGAAATGCAAGCTTTATTTTTATACAGCCATAAAGAGCTGTGTACAGGGGCTTCCCTCCAGGCCCACACCCTGGAAATACCCTGACAGCACTCTGGGTTGGGCTGCCCTTGCCCTGAGTCTGGGTCGCTTTGTACACAGTCCTCAGACCTTTCAGAGGCTTCGTTTATTCACCTTTATTCACAACCTGCAAGAAGTCCTTCTCCATTTCTTTCCTACCAAGGGTCTATTTATCCCTGGCCCCTTGCATATCTGGACAAATAGTTTCTTTTAGCTAACTATGTTTTTCAGGCTGCCTTTAAAATATTTAATATGTACACGGTCTCCCACATTGCAAGAATGAATTTGTGCCTGTTAAATTTGCTTACTTTTAATTCTTTCTTAGCTATTAGTAACCTAGGGAATACAGCTAGCAAGGACTAAGTTTGGATGCCAATTTTATGATCTATTTACTAGCTCTGTGATTTTGAGAGTTGCCCAGTTGTTTTAAGTTTCAGTACCTGGACCTATAAAATTGGAGTAATAGGTACAGAGCTCATCTATCAAAGAGATGAGGGTCAATGTGATCCAGGACCTGGTTCAGTTAGGGATAAGGCAGGTACTCCATCAACACCACTATTTTCCCTGTGTCAACTGTAAGCAGTTACTAAGGGCTAAGTTTATAAATTGCTCAAGCTACCTAAAGAGGCCTCCTTTTCTTTTTTATCAGTCAGAAAAGCAGCCTTCCCTGAGAACTTTTCTGATCTGTATTCCCCTTTCACATTTTGTGGCCTGGATTGTACCTCCTTCCCAGGGCACAGGACCACATTCCCAGCATTGCACTGCTGTCGCCAGTGATGAGAGACAAATACTAAGTAAATGAGTGATGAAGGGGAGACTGACACCCCTGAAATCCTGTCCCAACCCCAACTCACTTTCCAAATGACTTCATGTAAACCATGTACTCAGTACTGTTAGCTCTTTTTAACTTCAGTATTCAGAATCCTTTGGTCATAGAGTATAAAGAAGTCAAAGGAATGGATTCAGTGTGCACTATTTCCAAGAAAAAAGCATCTTGTGCTTCCTTTGCATTGCAAGGCAGGAAGCTGCATCCAAAGTAACCAGTGGTGGTCCCTCTGTACTGCCAGGAAGGACAGCGCAAATTGGAGTTCAGAAGCAAAAGAACTCATGCTTTTTTCCTTGGTATTTGATATCTGTCTGAAAGACTTATAAGTTCTATAGCCTTTGAAACAATAAATTCCACTGCAGGAATAAATCTCAAAGAAAACAATCATGGATGTAAATACAGACACAGCTGTAAAGATCCTTATTAAAGTGCTGAATGAAAGAAACATAATAAAGTCGCAAACTTGATGTAAGATATTGAGAGACTGCTTAAACAAATAATGGGAAACATAAACATTCAGTTATTGGGTACTGGATGAACCTTTCAGAGGCATCAGGAAATTTAATACTTACAACCACTATTTGAGGTAATTATTATAATGATCATAATTTTCATTTGATAGATGATGAAACTAGGGCTTGGAAAGATTAAGAATCCTACCTTAGGTCACACAGCTCAAAGATGGAGCCAGAAATTCGAGCTAGGCCTTCTGCAGCTTGAATTTCACAGCACTAGTCGTACTCTAACTGCCTCCTATGAGGCACGCGCATCAATAGGATAATAAGCAGCTGTTAAAATGGCACTAAAGAAGACCATTTAACAGCAATTTACAAAAGCTGGAAACAGTTTAAAAATGAAAAAGCAGGTCACAAAATAATGTATTGAGACTAATCCCAGTTTTCTAATACAAAAGTAAAAAAGAAAATACATTGTGAAAAAGAACAAATTTAGAGATACCCAAATATTCAGTGGTTCTTTCTGGTTTGTTATATCAGAACCAATTTTTATTTTATCTTTCTGCTTTACCTTACATTTTCTAAATTGTATTTGTTCACAATGCATTTCTTTTGAAACTAGAAAATAAAAAGAATTTAAAAATTCAAATGCTGGCCCACATTTTGACTAAAGCACAACAGATGTTTCCAGGGTCATCTAAGGCAAAGGTTGGCCTGAGTCCATGGTGCCATGACTGGAACAGACTTAGGTGAAACACGGGCTTGTGCAGCAGGGAGTGGTCTATTGGGCCAGGCAGGGGATGACATACACACAGCAACAGGCATGGACCTAAGCCCATGGTCTTGGTGAGAAAGGAGGAAACTGAATGCAAAATATGACATCCATCCGTCCATCCATCATCCACCTTCCAGATTAGAATGGTATCTTTGGAAAACTTAATGGGAATGGAATGTGGGATATAAAAGAAAAAAATTGCCTAATGTAGGCTAAGAATGGCAGTGTTCTATGAATAGAGGGATACGATCAGCCCAACCCTCACACCAAAAAAACCCACAAAACAATAATTCCCCAATGCTGCTCTTCTCCCATACTGTTAGGACTCTGAATCAGTAATAGTGAGTATTTGGATTTTTTTTTTTGAGGCCTCAGGACATGTTTTTGGTTTGAGGATCTGGGGATCGAACCACAGCATCCTGAGTCTGAGTGCTTTGTTTAAGCAGACATTTAACAAGTGAGCTAATGGGCAGGCCCCAAGGATTTTTAAAGTTTTCTTTCTTTCTTTCTTTCTTTTTTTTTTTTTTTCAGAACTGGGAATTGAACTCAGGCCCTTATGCTTGCCAGGTAAGCGCTTATTCCCCTGCGCCATCTCCCTGACCCCAAGTCTTGGATTTTAACAAAACCTGTGCCTTAGGTAATGGAGGGAGGAATGGGTAGTGTTTTCTCCCCTCTCTTGCAGCACAAGAGATGATAGCTGAATGGAGAGAAGATTAAAATCTATGGCCTTCAGATGTGGGAGAAATACTCTTCTGTCCCTACTTGGGGTAGAGCAAAGGGAGCCATCTACCTTCTACTGGACCATGTGATGTGGGCAGTGAGCAACTTTGTGCCAGCTATTATAAAATGAGGGCCAGAGTCCTTTCCCTTTTTTCCAGATACAACTTAAGTCCTCAGATTTTTGTATAACCCCAAGGAAGGGAAAGATTCTCCAAATGCATCTGAGATTAAATTTATTCTGACCGGGAAATCAGACTCAAAGCCCAATTAAAACTGATTTATCTAAACAAATGTGCTATTTCCTGTAGCTGAATGATGTGAAATAAGAACATCATTCAGGCTAAGAACCTTGTGGGGCTCCATTGGGATGACTGGCTATCTCACGCAGAACAAATCTGGAATCGGAGCAACTGCTTCTCAGATAATGGCTGTGACCTTGCAGGAGAAACAGAGGAGCAGAAATCCTTAAAAGCTCAGGCTGAGCCCCAGAACACACGTGATGAGAATGAGTACGAAAGATTCTTGCGGAGTGTTGTAAGAATCCCTCGGGACAAGGTAAGGAGGACAGGAGAAGGATGAATGCAGGCTCCATTACAGAAGAGATTAATTTCTTTGCCAGTTCCAGAAAAACATCAAGAAAGAGAACAAAAAGGCAATTTTTTTAAAGGTACCTATTTCTGATGTCAACTTTTTTTTTAAGAATGCAAAGAATTTTAAGACCCAGAACTTCTTCCTAGAGAAGGCATTTCCATTATCAGAGTTGAGCCTGGGAATTGTTCCACGTGGCTGCATCCGGACATGTGTTCTACAGCTTGCACCAACACAATGAGCTAGGTGATGAGGAAGGTCAGCCCTCCTAGAATGGAAATAATAAACTTCCAGGAAGGAACAGAGCTTCCATGGGCTAAAATACAGCCCTGGGAGAACATGAATCCAAGTTGGTGTGCAAGAAGCCATGATGGTTAGAACAGGAGTCCAGGGCATCTGTTAAAACTATTACTATTTTCAAGGTAATCTTTGAGAATGTTTTGCCCCCTGCCATGTTATGACTGGAGTTTATTTATAACATTCATATTTAGTTATAACACTAAAGTTAACTCATAGGTCCTTCGTGTTCTGAAAAAGAAATTTTTAGTCTTCAGAAATATGTATCAGTCCACTTAGAATAGGTTCTCTGTAGTCCAAGCTTAGGCCCTAAGTTCACCTTTCTCTCTACAATTTTAACTACTGCTGAAATACATGGAGAAAGTGAAGAAAATATTCCCAACATGAGCAAGAGAAACATACAAAAGATCATTCCAGGAATATCTGTATGGGCTTTGCCTGGAGTTCAAGAAAGCATTTGTCCCTCCCCTTGGCTAAAGTGCTTACTGCAGGGAAGGACACACCTCTACCTAGAAGCACTCTGTCCAAGAGCACTCCACTTTGTCGACTGTTTATATGTGGCCTGGAATGTGTGACATGGCGGAAGAGGGGAGGCTCATATTCATCCCAAGAGCACCATCTTGGAGGGGGCAGCTGTGCTGAGACAGGGACTCAGTGTTCAGTGAGGTACGAAGAGCTCTGTGCTTGCCTTGTTTTTAAAGCAAGTGGGAAGTTCATGGCAGTTACTTCAAGGACAAGAATCCATGGCTAAGAATATGAAAGCTGAGATATACTTAGGGTTGGGTCAAGGAACAAGAGCGGGAAGAGAGGAGAGAGCCCACCCTTGTCCAATAAAAACCCAGACATAGATGGCTTCTATTTCCCCCTTTTCCTAGGCTCTGGCACTCATGAGAAGGGGAGGAGGAAAAGAAGGCAGCACTGTCAATAGATATTTCATTTAGAGAAGCCAGTCTGGTTTTGGGTTATATTATGTTGCCATGCTACCCAAAGTGAAAGTGAGAGTATTCTTATTTAGCTATCCAAAGCTACTTTTCAAGTTCACTGTATGACGGGCCCTTGATCTGGATGATAACATTAGTCTTCCAATCATGGTTATGAAAATGCTATGCAATCCCCTTGTTACAAAAGGTGCTAGAAGAAATGCTAGGAGGAGCAAGAGAGATAGGAAAAGAAACCCAATGTGAGCGAAAAGCAAGAATAATGATACCAAAGAGATACTGAGGAGATAGGGGTGTGTGAGGGGAGGTGAAGTGGAGAGGAAAAGCCCGTGTGTTGAATTATATTCTCTAGTCTCTGATAACGCTTGTCTTCCTTCCTTCCTTCCTTCCTCCCTCCCTCCTTCCCTCCCTCCCTCCCTCCTCCCCTCCCTCCCTCCTTCCCTCCCTCCTCCCTCTCTCTCTCTCTTTCTGTTGAGACTAATATGTAAACATTCCTTAAATATTTCTTGCACATCACCATGCCCTCAGCCACATTCTGCACACAAACACAGACATGGTGGAAGCAAAACCAGCTTCCCCTCCCAGATATGTAACACGCACTCATTCTCCCCATAGGACACCACGATATTGAAGCACTGCTTTCACTGCTGTTTCACCTTCTTGATTTGTCCCACTCTCTCACTTTGTCTTCAGATATGTTGGACCATTCTGATCTGATTGCCAGTTAGCACTCGCCAATTAAAGAAGCAGCAGATGGATTTTTTTTTACTTTTTTTACCACTGACATTTCTTTACAATGCGGCCAAACAAAGTTTGTAAGCAGGAAAGGCTTTTCTTTTCTCACTTTTTAAAGATAGCACAGTGGTGATCCTGTGATTAAAGTTCACTGTTTGAATGAAAAAGCTGCTGGCCTACTGTGTCCTGCCTTTGTCACAGCTCCTGATTCAATTAGGGGCAGCACACTGGGGGGTTTCTACCTGGTTCCCAGAACCTAAGACTTTTATTTTTATCCCTTACTAACCCAGTGTTAGACAAAGCTTTGAAGCTTCCCAGGGCTAATCTTTAATGAAAATGGAAAGGCAAATAAAAAAGGCTGAAATAAATTTCAATGAAAGCAGCAAAAGCATTAATTTGGGGTGAGAGATAAAAATGAAAATGTAGTATAAAAGAGGCAAAGACGGGTTCAAAAAAAAAGATGTTAAAAATTTAACAGTGATGAGTTAGTTAAACAGCTTGGTTTTACATCTTATTAATTTTCTCTACTGGATGAGGTATCATTTTTTAAAACATAGACAAAGATACCAACAATCATTATTGAATTATTACATGGCTTGCAGGGATAGAGCATGTTACTAAAGCCAGGAATATAAAAATCATTATACCTAAGCCCTCTCTCTCTTTTCCTTATACTTTCTATTTTCTGGAGATAACTTTTCACTGAAAAAAATGCACATTGATGCCAACCAAAAATAAATCACTTTTAGAAACTTTTTATGAAAGTGGGAGGATCTGGTAGAGTTATGAAAAGGAATCTCCACATGTAGATTGATTTTGAAATAGGCTAGAGTGAGCTATTGCGTCTTGAAATCTAGTTCTGTTATTGTTGCATTATGATCAGGGTGAGACTGAGAATGCACAACGTGTTTCTTCATGTAGCCCAGCTCAGGTTCTTTAAATGAACAGCTCCAAAAAGGTTTCAGGCACTGGAACCAATTTATAAAAAATTCACATGGAGTTGGTCAGAAACTTACTACAAAAGCCATAGTAAACTTGAGTTTTAAAGCCCCTTGTTGCTGCAAATACATGACTTATTACAAACCTGTGCTTTTCTCTGTCTTCTTCTTCTTGGGTAGCAAATATTTTCCACTGGAAATGGGCAATGATGTTGCTGCGGTTGTGAATGGTGACGGTCCTCTGGTTGGCCAAAGAGATGTAGGTTTTCTCAATGATCACAGAGTTCTTGTCCAGCCTTATATTCATGTCTGTGGCAGCGCCATAGAGGGATACAAATACTGTTTCACCTAGCAATTAACAGAGTACAAACAACTTTCAGATTTATTCTAGAACATTACTTGTAATCTATTTTATTTATAGCTTCAGTTGGGGAACACAGCGAAAACGTTAGATAGTTCATTCTTCCCGATTCCATTAATTTAGAAATAAGACAAGACTGAAAAATTTAACCAGTGAAGCACCTTTCTTGGTCACTGTGAGAAATATATAGCATATGAACATTGTTCCAAGACAATTCCTTCTTCATAACTTGTTTTGAATCTTACAGCCTGACAAGAGGGCAATTGAGTTCTAGAATATAGCCCATCTTTACCCCACGCATGAGCTGTCTTTCTGGCTCTAAAGTGATTGTACAAAATATAACCGAGAAGAGCTGTGCAGCATGAGAGGATTTAAGTCCAATTAAGGAAGTGGTCAGGAAAGAAGATTCCATAACTCTAAAAATAAAAAATCCACTACTTAAAAGGAATCACCTTGAAACAACAGCAATCAAGACAAAACACACATACTTGCCATTTTGGGTAGTGGGTACATAAAAAAGATAAAAGAATAAAAATTATATCCTAAATTGTTAATTTTTTCGATACTAGGAACACTTCTGTTTAGCACAGCAACTTAAGTCCCTGACTTGCATCAGGATGTACCCGTCAGCTTAGTTCTAGGAGTATAAAGGAGGCCCCTGCGCTCATACAGACACAGGCCTGCAAACTCTGTGCCACCTGACTTCTGTCACCTTACAGCAGGTTTGTCACTTTAAGATCAAACTTCAAAAAGGAAGACTTAAGTGCTGCTAGTGTTTTGTTGCTCTAAAATTTTCATTTGAACGACTGGCCAAATAGCTCAGTGGATTACAGCACCTGCAAGCAGGTGCAGGGGCCAGGGGTTTGATCCCCAGGCCTGCTGTGCTGACTACAGTCCCAGGGCGTGCTGAGACAGCAATTGAGAATGGTGGTGGTGTGTGCCTGTAATCCCAGGTCTCGGGAGGCTGTAAAAAGGAGAATCACTGCGAGTCTGATCTAGTAGTGAGACCCTGAACACCCTGAAGACCGTTCCCTAAAATACAGAAAAAATAAATAAAATTTTCATTCAAATCCAGAAAATGCAATTATCTGTACCTTATTTTTAGCAAACCTTTCTGGTTTATTGTATGAACAACTGGCCAGTAAATACACTGACAACTCTTTAAGCATTTTAAGGTTTTTCAAGCTCTATCACTTTGGATACAGCAAAATGTAAAGACATGGTAAGCGTCAAGACTTTGGTTCTAAAGTTTAAAATATTTATATTAAAAATTTGTACATAAAGTCAAAATGGCAAATATTACAGAAACACATGTAATGAAACTGAAATGTCTTCACTCAATTCCTAGCTTGATGTTTAGAGGTAAGAACTGTCAATATTTTCATATAAATCTCTTCCAGCAAAACTTTTAAACTTTCTGATGAGTGAAATTGAATGATCTGATGCATGAAAACTTACCGTTGCTTTAATTTGCATATTCTTAATTATGGATCAAGTTGAGCACCTTTTCATAAGTCAATTAGCTTAAGCCAGAAAGAAGAGCCTCCCTACAAGGGCAGTCCACATATAGGACTAGGCCCCAAGATGAGAGGGTGAACCAGAAATAGACTAGTCTTAGTCAGGATGGAATTTTTTTATAGGTTGCAGAGAACTTCAAGCTCCGAGTTTTATGGAGACTGACTATGTCTTGAAATACACAGAAAAAGCAGATCATTTCTGTTTGGAGAAACATACCTTCGTGCAAAGTTTTAAGCTGTTGAGTATTTTTTTTAAAGCACACAGGGGCTGGGAGATAGCTCAGAGGCTTAAGTGCCTGCCTGGCAAGTGCAAGGTCCTGAATTTAATCCCAGGTACCACAAAAATAAATAAAGAAATAAATAAATAGAAATAAAAAAGCACACAGCCCAACACAGTGAGCTATACAAAGAAATAAAACTCCAAATGTTAAAACCAGGAATACGAGAGAAAAACAGAAATAGGCGCAGAAAAACCCAGATGCCGGAAGTTATGAGTTATGGAACATTGCAGTTTATGTCTAACTATCCTCTGAGGGCCATGTGTTCTCATAGGCAGGGTTTTGGGATGGTGTTGGGGTCCCCAGGGTTTATAGCTGACTCACTGTCAGAAGGTGAGGTTTCCTCAGACAAGACAGCTTGCTGAGCGCATGGCCTGCAAGGGTTCTTTTTCCCTCCAGCTCCTGCCTTTACTCTGCTTCTCTGTCACCAGGACAAGATCAACTTTTTCTGTCAGCTGATTAAGGACTGAAGCTCTATAAAGTGCAAGCAAAACTAAACTCTCCTCCTTCGAGTTGCAGGTCCCAGGCACTGTGTCTCAGTGACAAACATGGTGGGGAGACATAAGCCATACACCAGCCGTGCTTTGAGTGTGCAGAGGAACAAACAGAAGAGCTTCAGGCTATATCCAGAGGACGGGAAATTGAAAAAAGACCGAAAAAATTAGAAAAGAGCCATGTTCAAAGCTTTATAGGAAAAAAAAAAAAGCTTCAATTAAGTAAAGAAAAACTTCAAAGAAAAAAACCCCAAAGAATACATTTATAAGAGAATTTTATGAAAAGGTGATGAAATAGAAGGCAGTCTGAGGAAGAAAAGAAATAAAGTACATGCGAAACACACATGGATGGGTAAGAGACAAGGTAGGTGGCATGAGGTCGAACACTTTAATTGGAAACTCAAAAGAAAAGGTAATGAAGCGAAGATAATATTTCAAGAAATGATGACTAATCCTAGAATTAATAAATATCAGTTCACAATTCAACAGGCCTGATGAAATCGAAAGGGATAAATTAAAGAAATTCATGCCTGAATATATTATAATGAAACTAAAGAAACCAAAGATAAAATTCAAAAAGCAGTGAGGAAAAATAAAAGAGAAATTAATCTTCAAAGGATCCACAATTGGATTTGTATTTGACTTTTCAATGGAAACAAACAAAATAATGGAATATTATTTTTAGTATGATGGTAAAAATAATGCCACAAAAGAATCCTATGAAGTTTTTCAACTTTTTAAATTAGCATTGTTTTCTTTGCTTTTTTTTTTTTTTTTTTTTTTTT
>PVKA01051155.1:0-12339 GCA_004027165.1 Ctenomys sociabilis
AAATTATTCAGGCTGGTCTCAAACTTGTGATGCTCCTGCCTCACCCTCAGAGTGCTGGGATTGCAAGCCTGAGCCACCATGCCTGGCCAGGCCACACCATTCTTTTAATAAGTGTGAATTAATTTGTCTTGCTTGCACCACCCCTAGTACATGTGCTTCTGGTATACTGGTAAATGTTCAGTAGTGAGGTTACGAGTTAGGTGCACAACCCATGCTTTGTATCACTTCATTGCTATATATACTCCTGTAATAGTAAAAGCCTATTAATTCAATAATTATTTGCTGAGCACCTAATACATTTTATATTCTAGATGTAGAGATAAAAATAAGCAAACAATTAAATGCATAAGTTAATAATAAGATAAATTTAGGTAATAATATTAAACAAATAAAATAGAATAAAGGTGACATATGTGAATGAAGTAGAGAATTGTCTCAGGCACTGGACTCAGGGAAGTTATCACTGAGAAACAGACATTTGAACCAAGTCCCAAGCAAGATTCACATCATGGGAGGCTGGGAATGGCCCCAACTTTTTTTTTTTTTTTTTTAATAGGAAGACCTCTTTCAAGGAGCTTACTGAATTTGCAGGATGTTAGACTGAAATGCTCGTCTCTCCTGTATTTGTCCACCTTGGAGGGAGGGAAACCCTGAGAGAGGAGATGGAGAGGGGCTAATTCCCACTGGGACATCTGGGCATTTGGACTTCCTTTCCTAGCTCTGCCTAAAGCCAGCACATTCTTGTACTTTTTATAGATGTGAATTAGTGACTGTCACCTCCCTTTTCTTTTGGTTAAGGTAGTGTATATCTTTTTAATTAACATATAATTTGTATATGGTTAATTTATTTTTTAATTCATTTTAATGAAAAAGAAAAAGAGAAAGCTTCAAAACAGGTTAGTAGGACAGTTACAGTAATTAATACATTGCATATCGTTATCTTTGTAGTAGTTATTCAGAGGACAAGATACAAACATGATATCTTGTCTAAACAATATTAGTACAAACCTTTCTTCTCATTGAACTAAGAGAAAGTATCTGAATAGCTGTCCTAAATATGGTTTATACTAAAATCATGCTTAAAATACCTGTCATTTTGGTCTTCTAAATGCATACTGTTTCTAATGTCATATCAATTATTGCTATACTCTCCTTCAGGTATATGTCTGTTAAAAATAGGTGATAAAAGTAAACATGAGACAAGAAAAACAAAATGTAGCAGGATTGTACTGCTACAATGTTGTATATGGTTTGATTTCTGAACTTCTCTGTAAAATGTATAATTTTTTAAACATTCTATAGGGATTAAAATTTTAGAATATCCATATTTGTTGGAAAATCGCAGTTCCATTTTATGTCTAAGGTATATGATACTCAGACAAAGAATGATGTTAAACTTAGCTGCCTCTGTTAGAGGTAGTTTTTGTCTTAACCAATGTCTTAATGAAGCCACAAGTGTGCACACACAGGCACACATGGTTTCAGTACTATGTATCTATGAGCTGCTTCAAGGCCCCTCCAGCTGGATTGTCTCACTCTAAAATCTAGACACACATATAGATAAACCTATTAGGCTTTGTGCCTGCATATTTTTGCAAGTACCACAAATATAATATGTATGAATTTTAATTCATCATCCTTCTTCCCAAAACTCCTCCATTTCTGTTCTAGTGAGTTCTACTCATCAAGCCAAGCCAAAACCCTAGGTGTCTCTCTTCTCCACTTCTTTGTCTCTTCTAGCTTTCTTAAAAATTTACCACTAATTCTTAGGAAATATGGCTCGCATATACCTTAGGAACACTCCTTTTCCACTCCCACTTCCAAAGCATAAGTACTCGCTCTTCACTGGGATTACCATAACATTTTACCCCCAATCTAGGCTTTCTTCCCTTTGGTTTTACTTTCCACTGTATGACCAGAATAAACATTTTCTTTTTAATAATAAGAAGTCTTTAATACTAAAGGTATAAAGGTCACTCTAGACCTTGCATCAGTTTCTTTCGAAAA
Organism: Ctenomys sociabilis; assembly: GCA_004027165.1. NCBI lineage: Eukaryota > Metazoa > Chordata > Mammalia > Rodentia > Ctenomyidae > Ctenomys > Ctenomys sociabilis. Next base: position 2,008 of record PVKA01051155.1, read on the forward strand.
ACAGAATATTGTGTGTGTGACCATTTATTGTAACATACATATACAAAGAATTGAATCATACAGCTGATGCCTGGTAAGTGTTTCAAGTTAGCTAGCAGGCTTTGATTTTAGGCAGGATTTCTACATTACAGTCTTAGGGTATGATATATTTATGCAAGCAGTCTTTGTGCTTAGGACCTTCTACTGGTCGAATGAATCCCACTTATATTATGGGGGATAATTTCCTTGACCTAAAGTCCACATATTGTACATGCCAGTCATATCTACAAAACAGCTTCATGGCAACCAAATTAGTGTTTGATGCCACAGCTGGGCTCCATGGTCAAGCCAAGTTGCCAAGCCACTTGACTGTCATAGACATGCACCAGACATCAGAGATGATTCCCTCTAGCACTGACAATTCCTGAATGGTTCCAGTAATTTTTCTGAAGACAGGAGCTAAGATTCCATGTATTGTCTGATATGCAGGAGTATCAGGTTAGTGTTTATTGTTAAAAAGGTCAGTTCCTGGATTTTATTCACAGGGGATTCTAATTTCCAAGACCCAAAGTGAGCAATAAAGTTAATTTTGTGGGTCTCCATTGTGATTAAAAAATAGATTATAGCTAATGTCAAAGAGCATGCCATGTGGCAAAAGTGAGAACTGTTGGAGTGAGCTTGTTTTATCAATTATGTCTATATGTGGGGCATATAATATAATGTATTTCCAGCTATAGGTCAGAGTTGAGGTTAAAAAACAAACAGTTGAAAACATGCTAAGCATATGATCAGTAGTCACCTGTGATCAAGTGTGGCAAGTCATTCTTCCCTCTCTTTTATTACCATTGAGAGTGCTAACTGGACATTTCTTCATTGTCTTGTCTCCTTGAGTCCAGTGATTATTGAATAATGAAAGAAGACAGAGTTAAAACGAGTATATTAACCCTCCATTTCAATATGCCCAGCATCCTCCCACTCCTCTCCAGTTCCTCATTGCCCATCCCTGGAGTTGGTCTTTGCAATTTGTTGGATTCTCTGTTGCTTGTTGTGCAGGGCCAGCAGAAGCCCGAAGTCAGATGTAGGGTCAAGCACCCCACAGAGCAGATAGCAACAACAAAGTGTTCTTTAATAACTCTCTGTTCTCGAACCAAACTCAAGATTTCTCATGCCATTTCTCATTGGCTTCCTGGCCTGAGGGGAGATCTGACTGATGGCTTTGAATATCCATCAACAAATAATAAATAATAATAATAACCTGTCTGCCTCAGGGTTGTTGGAGCTGGCCTGAATTGGAGGATGGAGTTGCAGATGTTTTCTTGCTTCCTAATGCAACCTCAAAGTCAATTATAAGCTGAAACCAAAGCAGCTGTGCACTGCATGAATTTCTCTGTGCCACACTCTTTAAGTCTCCCAGGGATTGGGACCCATTGAGGTGCTATTGTGACAAGAATGGTTCATCCACGGCCATCCTGGATTCCTGAGCTCTTTCCTCAGGACACTGTCTCAGGCATGTTGCATGCACTCAGATGTATTTTTGTTCCTCTTTCTCCCACATTATGGTTTGAAAGAGACTCATGGGTGCAAGTGGGAGTCCTCTCCAGAGAACACACCCTCCTTAGAGAGAAAGCTCTTGGGCTTTGAGCTCAGAGCCCCTGGATTTGAATTTGGATTTTGCTCTTCCATGTGCCCAGGCACAGGCCTTGAAGCACATAACAATTCTGAGGTGCAGATCCTTAGGCATGGGGAGAGCATCACAGGAACAGTGGCGTGAGAGCTGATACCACTTATTTAAAGCTCCTTATGTTCCAGGCTAAGTGCTTTATCTGTCTGTTCCCCTTTGGTCCTCCTAACTCTTCCCTAGGAGGTAATACAGTTGTCTTCAGTTTACAAATATGGACGTCACTGAAGTGAGAGACTAGGGAGTATGCTGTAAGCCATGTAACTCATATGCCAGGATCAGGACTGCATGCAGCGCTGTCCCTTGTTTGGCTCACACCTCTGCACCGGTTCACCTGGACACCAAATGGTGGTAAGCCTGAGATTTATTCCACTCAGGCTGGGGGACAGGGGAAATTGCCTTCTATGATTTGGATTTTCCCAAAGTAAATACTTTTACCTCCAAGTTTTCAGATTCAGGGAGACCTCTAATACAGATAATTAGCCTAACACTACCCAAAGGGGTCTGGATCACTATGTCCTATTCTACTTCCCCACAAACCAATCCCATACCTCAGAGGCAGGCACAGGGTTTACAGCTCCCAAGCGCCAGCTCACCGAAAAAAGCCTGCATTCCAGTGGTCTTTACAGCACTCAGCATGTTGAAAAGCATAGCACGTTTCAAAGCCCACTCGTACAAATAGACTACATGAGGGACTTGCCAGGCCAGCCCCTCTCTCTGCCATCTCTGTACAGTGACAGCTATACCTTGAAATTCTCTTTTAAACTTGTAATCCTCTTGACTTGGAAAAACTCTGAAACATCAACTTCTTAGAGGACCTTCCCACCCCACACTAGAATGAGATGCCTTTGATTATGACTGTTTTGGCTGTTCTTGGTCACCTATTAACAGCACAGCCTCAAATAGAATGTTAGAAATAAAATAAAATGTCATGGCCTTAATTATGCCTGTGTGCAAATTCACGTGTTGAAGCCTCCACCCCAGATATCACAGAATATGGCTGACTCAGAGGCAGGTAAAATGAGATCCCTCAGGGAACAGAGACCTTGGAGCGGCTCTAATACAGTCTAAGTGGTGTCTTATAAGAAGGAAGTTGGTGCAAAGAAACACTCATAATACACTTAAGGACAAAGACCAGGGGAAGAAGGGCAAAGTGCTCACTGAAAACCAAAGGGAGCATCCTCAGAAGAAACTGATCTGGTCTCTCAAGCTCCAGAACTGTGAGAAAAAAAAAAACAAAACGCTATTGATTCAGCCTCCCGTGCTCCATTATTTTCACTAAGGGGTGATAAGAATATGCTTCTGGCTTTATGGTGCTGCTCATTGAAGCCAAGTTTGTGATGCACCGTGCAAGGCTCACAGTGCAACTCTATTCATGTGATATGGCCACTAAATCTCATCTGAACTTCCAGAGCCATAAAATATTCCTGACATGTCTCCCAGTACTTCTGTTATTTGCTACCGAAGACTTTCTCATTGCTTGGATTAGGATGTGTAACTGTGGATTGTGCAGAAACAAAAAGTGTACCGATGATTCCACCCATCTCAGTACTGTTTAAAATATAAACCTGTGGACATGGAAAATACCAAAGGGAAAGTAAAAAAAAAATGAGGGGCTGGGGAGATAGCTCAGTAGAATAATCACTTGCCTGGCAAGCACAAGGGCCTAAGTTCAATCCCTGGTTCCAATAAATAAATAAATAAATAAATAAATAAATAAATAAATAAATAAATAAGAAAAATAATGAGATGCCTTGCTTGCCTGGCAAACACAAGGGCCTGAGTTCAATCCCTGGTTCCAATAACTAACTAACTAACTAACTAACTAACTAACTAACTAACTAACTAACTAACTAGAAAGAAAAAGAATGAGATGCCTCGGGCCTCTCCCCTGTCTTGGCCTGTACCAGAGCTCCGTGTGGAGAACTGCGCTGGACTGTGGCTGGGAGAGGGTACTCTTTTCTCACCCCTGCTTTGTGATTGAGGGCATCCTCCTGTATGTTGCACCAGCTGGGATCCAGCCCGGGCATCTCGCCTTTGCTGTTTCCACAAACTGCCTGCCACACTATTGCTCATTTCCAGGCTTCCCAGAGATGAATAATTTAGCTGGAGTAGGAATAAAAGTACCAGCACTCTCAGCACACTCCATTTAGGCTTCACATTTGGCTGCTAGAGTTAGCAGGGATGGGGAGAGAGGCTGAGTGAGATCGTCAGCTCACGATATGTCACAGTTTTTATGGCCTCCTTTGTGAAGGAAGTTTGCCAGTGCCAGACACGAATGGCCAAAACCCCAACCGTGGGAAGCACGTTCCAGTTGGACTTCTGGAAAATGATTCAGCCACACTTATCCTTAATCCAGTTTAATGGCCCTATTTTGATAACATCACGTATTAATTTGCTGATTAGGAGAAAACCCACCACCTCTCCAGGTCTCCCTGCAGGTGCGCTAAGAACAAGGCGGCCAGTGGAGTTGCCCTTCCTTTCTCCCCTTCCTGTTCAGGTCTTTCATGTGGGAGTGTAGCCTCAGACCTGCTGGGGTGTCTGAAAGGGCTGGGACCAGGGTGGCAGAGCCCGAAGTTCTGGACGGGCCAGCTGGGGCAGGAGTGTGGTCGCAAGGGAACATTATCTGGTACAAGTCTTTGTTTTCACGGCATCGCCTCCTCTTTTTCAGACCAGCAGAATCGCCAAGCTGTAAACGGCACAGCTTACAAATCAGCGTCCCCTGACGTGGCTGGAGCGTTCATTACCAGCTGTAAAGGTGCCCCAGCAAGAGAGGTTGCTGTTCTGTAGCCCAATTTTCCATCGCAATAACCCAATTAACTGGTGTGTGTGTTTGTTTTACAAAGCTCCAAGCTACCATAAACCATACAGATACGCGGGCTGCAGAAAGCTCTGTAATTAGGACAAGGTGTACAAATTAAACTACTCTTTTTAAACTTCAAACCAGCTAACTTCTGACATACTGTACTGCTGGGGCTTCTGGGACTGAACCCAATTAACATTTTAGTATTTTATAAGCATCATTTTAATTGCATTTGTATGCAATCTTCTCTCCAAGTGCCTTTCAAGGTGCTAGGCCTTGTTCAGCTTTTATTACTTTGGTTATTTAAATCTTCTCTCTTGGAGGTTCCCGTTAATAATGACTGCTGCTACTTCAAATGCTGGTCCAACATAAAACTCGTCCCTTGGAAAAATTATGCTTTAAAACAGTTACATTTAACTTTATTATTAAATTTTAAATTTTTTTGTCTGTTTGAACATTATGCCCTTAAACGTTTTATCAACCTGCCAGCTGTTCTAATGGCTGAGAAGAGAGATTCTCTTTAGGAGCCAGGATGGTAGTTTTTAATTTTTCCCCTCCTCTGTTCACCTTTGTTATGGATTAAAGAAGTTCAGTGCCATTTTACACCATGGTGGGTGAGGCAGGATTTGAAGAACAGAATGCGTTTTTTTTTTTTTTTTTTTTTTTTTTTAGTTTCCCAGTGGGTTTTGGGGCATTTCAGGGCTAAGACTTCTTTCCTCCTGTGTAAAATTTTACAGGACACTGAAGATGCGTGACTCATGATCAAATATTCTTAAGTACTTATTTAAATTCTCTACTGGTCCTGGGGCTTGAACCCAGTGCCTTTTCACAGAGCTACTTACCCTATTCTTCTTATGGCTTTTATTTTGAGATAGTACTAAGTCACTGCTCAGGTGAATGTCAACCCTTTAATCCTCCTCATTTTCTTGACGTACTGGGATCATAAGTATTCACCATCACACCTGGCAAGATAAAAAACATCTTAGTGCAACATTTAATATCCACAAATAAAATCTGTGCACTATGATCCACAGATCAATTGCCTTTTTTTTTTTTTTTCAGCAAAATCTTTCTTTGAACCATAAATAGAGTCTGAATAGGTGTAGGGAGGGCAGGATGTACAAGTACAATTTCTCATTAGTGTTGAAAATTGTGATGTTCTAACCATCATGGATTTTTTATTATTAAAATATTGCATTTGAATATCATTTGTCTTGATTACTGAGGTTTTGGCAATCTTTTAATTTCATGCTCAAGTGAGGGCTTCATTTGCATCTCCTGCCTGGGCCTTACCACCAAAGGATAAAGAAGACTTTGAAGGGGATTGAAACATGTGAGGAAACCCTGAAGGAAAACTTTTACCCAGTGAGTATAAATATATGGGAGCCACCAAGCCCACATGTGCTTTTTCCAAGTATGCTGTGTGGAGACTCCCTCACCGCCTGCTGTGAAGCCTGCGAGCCAATGTCTGAGTCTATGGGACATCCAGATGGCATACTCTTCTGTCATTGCCCTGCACTACAAAGCATTTCCATCATTTCTCTTTAATACCGCTTGTTGCAGGAAGAAGTTAGGAAAAATGACGACTAATGTTGCACGCAATTAGGATTTCTGTTATCTGGATAAAAATACACAGTCTTGAGCAGGTGGTGAGATCCTCCTGGAATATTTTAAACCTTTTTGCTTGATTGAGTGTCTTGTCAAACAAAACTGGCAGCCTCTCTCCCAGAGCTGCCTGAATCTATGCAGATATGATTTCTATCATTCCTTTATTATGTGTAGTCTGTAATAAGGATGAGCACATATAAATCATCGCTGGATGGCAGTTAGGATGCAATACTCAAAGGAGAAAGATATTTCTGCTTTGAAATGTCTGGTGGCTTTGAATATTATATAGTGCATCTCCCCTGAATAGCACAACCCTCAATTCTACTGAAGCCCTTCTATGGATGAATAAGACCTTCCTATGTTTCTTTCCAAGAATCACTAAGAAGATAAGATCATTTCACTAAAAACCAGGGTGCCAAATCTTTTTGGCTAGACTGAAGTCAACATTGTGACAGAAAAGAGGATCTACCCATAATTTGATTCAAAAGGCTGACACTGAAGGAGGGTGGGTGTCTTCATTACTTTTCTCAAGGTACTGAGACAAAATACCTGGTGCCCAGAATGAAGGAAGGAAAAGTTTATTTATTTCACAGTTTGTGGAGGTTTCAGCTCATATTCCCCTGGCTGCAAGGCGGCACACGGCAGAGAGCAGCAGCCCATGGTGCTGGAAAGCAGCAAAAGCAACCAGAGCAAAAAAGAGAACTAGCAGCAGTAGAGAACTAGCTTCCTTCCCTCGCTTACCCATAGGCAGGCTGCCCGCCCCAGGGTGGTGGAGCACTCAGGCCCAGAATCCCAGCATCAGATCAACTGCAAGCTCTAGAGGCCTGCTCCTCGACTGCATGAGGCTCTAGGGGGTCACCTAGACCAAAACCGTAACAGCAGGGCAGTCATGTCTTAACCTCTTCTCTATGACAAAGGTGTGTTTTGGTAGGAAAATGAAACAGGACTATACTGCAAATCCAATTTGGGAACTTCGTGCCTGGTTATTAGTATTAATAAATTGTACTGCATACTCGTGTGCCAGGTATCACATTTAATACTCAATAGCATAATATTAAAATACTCATCATACAAACAGGAGAAGGTGAGCAAGTTGAATCATGAGTCCATGGTCACAGGTTTAACAGGCAGCGCATCAGCGTCCAAACCCAAGCACAGTGGTACCTGATCTGATCTGTTCGGTCTGCACGTATTGCCTACCCTTGGGCTGCATCCTGCCTCAGACCTCAGAAGGACTCTGAGTTAAGAGTTAAGTTAAGAAGGTAAATAGCTGATGTCAGAGAAAGTAAGTGCTCAGGCGATCTCTAGACTGCTCTTGAGTCACGGTGGGGAGACAGTCATGGCGCTTCTTTGGCAGGGTAGTGGTGTTTATGACTGGAAGCACTTCGCAGGATGCTGGTATGGGCAGTGTGTGTGGGGGGCTCAGGCAACTGTGAGGTAGCATTCATTCCTTTATCAGTGTCTTCCACTTCTTTCTAAAGGAACTTTGGATTTGACTGACCCAGGTCTGTTAAATCAGTGTTCAGGCTGTCACAGAGCCACACACATACAAATGGACAACCAGAAGCCTCACGGATGGATCAGGATCCCCAGGGCCAGCTAAACTAAGGGCTGAGGGCTCTTCAGAGTTTGGGAAGTTCTGTATCTGTCCAAGAGTGCCATGATCCTGGTGCTACATATCCCTAGGCCTAGCACAGTTCTGGGTTGGCTAAATCACTAGATCTACTGCTAGTGCAGAGGAAACCATTCTGATAAAATATTTCCCACCACATTGCTAGACCTTTGAGTCAATATGAACATGTGAGGCTGGCTGTTCAGTGGGGTGATTTTGTCTCTGGCAGTGGGAGATCTTTTGGGCAAGGGACTTTGCTCTGTACTGATCATCATTCCAAGCAGCATATTTGCTATGACAGTGAGAGGTGAGAGGTGAAGCTTCGCATGCCTGGAGGAGAGGCAGCAGTAAGATAAGGGAGGAGGAGGAATAGCAGCAGAAGACAAAAAGGCAGGAAGAGAGGAGCCTTTCATGACTGGACTCTTAAAATGAGACCACGGGGAAAAGGCTGGCTGAGCACAAACCCAGGAAGTTGCTGCAAGATGCATTATCTCCTACCTTATCTGCAGGCAGCTCCTGCTAGATAAGAGTGTCACTGTGATTTGTCACTTTTGGCTGCCTTGATCTAAGTGTCTGTGTGTGGACTTCCTTGGGCTTTCTCAGAAATCCAAGTGGCTGGCGCAGGCATTCTGAGAACTGGGAATGGAGTTTCTGAGAGCTGAGATCCAGCCAGTAAGATCCATGAAGATGTAATTCAAGTTCTGTCTTGTTCTCTCACTGGCTGTGTGACATTGTCTTTCTTTACTTCTAACCTGGAGATAGGCTGGGAGTGGTGACATGTGCCTGTAACCCCAACACTGGAGAAGCCGAGGCAGGAGGGTTGCTTCAAGTTGGAGGCTAGTTTGGGCTACATAGTGAATTCAAGATTAGCCTGAAGTACACGATGAGACTTTGTCTCTAAAAATCATGCAATATAAAAAAAATCTGGGGATGATCATTTCTTCCTAGACTACTTTTGGGACTGTCAAAAAGAATCCAGTTCTCACAAAAATACTTTAAAGGCTATAAAGTAGATTCAAGGGTCAGACAGACATCACTGTTATTCAAAGTAGCAACCTAATTTCAGATGGAGAAGAGGAGCCCTGTGTAGAGGCCAGCTTGTCTTCTCTTCAGCTCCAGGCTAGGTTATTTGTCCTTCAGCAGTTGATGCTGTGGCTTGCAATTGGTGAAGCTCTCTGAGGGTGGATGTTCTATAATCTCATTTATTCTGGATAGATATCCTTATTCACACTTGGCCCTAAAATTTTCTTGTTGCTGTGGAACCTCTTACCTTTCTTTTGATACAGATAGAGAACATGCATCTAAGTTGCCAGTGTCTGTCCCTTTACGCATCACCCGCTACTCTGAGAGGTCCTTTTAGCTGCCTTTCACATTTTCATTCCTTTAGTCATATGAGCTTTTGGCAGGTGAGCATGCAAATGTTCCAGGCTCTCCTCTCTTGCAGTGCCCCATAGCTTAGGGCTGAAAACATACTTTGTCCTCTCTTGGGGGGGGGGGCGGGACAAGGTATGGTTGAGAAGGTCCTGTGGCCAACACTTGGAGATAGAGGAGTGATAGACCATTTTTAGTCATCGTGTGGTTAGTTGTTGACCTACAAGACTCCTAGTAGCAGTCCCAGGCCACATCTAGCCTGGCTTTCTGGCATTTGGAAGCCTGTGGCAGGGGATATTTGCTGAGCTGATTGACTTTTCTAGTTTGATGCAGACAGACACAGGAGCATGGCTAAGCTTGAAATACACTGAAGTCTGTGTGTGGTGGACATTTAACACATGCTTCTGTGACCACTTCAGTTGCAGCCAGAAGTTGGCAAAAATAATGTTAGAGAAACAGACCAAATTTTAGGGTGCTAGCCTCAGACAAATAGTGTGACTCAGGCAAATTTCTTGGCCTCTCTGAGCATCCATTTTACAGTCCATAAAATGAAGATTCTATATCCTTTCTCTAGATTTCTCCTGAGATTGAGAAGAGTTCATGTATATGAAAATGTGCAGATCATGTAAGATTATATATTATTTTATTACATTATTATCACCTTACAAAACAAAATTATCTATTTCCTTGGGCAGCAAGAATTGGTAGGACACATTCTTAAGACTAGAGATGGCCAGGAAAGGCCATTATGTCAGGTCCTCCCTTCAGCCCCTCTTCTCCCCACCGAGCAGAGACCCTGCCTTTCTGCTGCATACACTATGAAGTTCAGAGAAGTTTCTTGTAGGGCTGAGCTGGTTGAGGTGTCCACAGGAGAGGGTGCTGAACAATAAGTTATCAGTTAGAATTCTCTGTCCTATCCCTGAGGCTCATCCTCTTGGAAACTGAATTCATGAACATTCCATGAGATGTGTGTGGTGGTTCATGCCCATAATCCCAGCAATTAGAAGGCTGAAGGTAGAGTTTTGCCCTGAGTTTGAGGCTATCCCAACCTATGAAGTGAGGTCAAAGCTAGGCTGAAATGCATAGTGAAATCCTGTCTCGAGGAGGAGGAGGAGGAGGCACAGGAGGAGGAGGAAGAGGAGGAGGAGGAGGAGGAGGAGGAGGAGGAAGAATAAGAAGAAGAAGAAGAAGAAGAAGAAAAGAAAGAAGACCTAGAACAAGAAAATCTTCCATGATTCTCTCTTTCTTTCCTTCTTTCTTTCTTTCTTTCTTTCTTTCTTT